>CM035095.1:47213787-47503653 GCA_020205505.1 Panax japonicus | reverse complement strand
CCTTTTCCTCTTGGCTCTCTCTTTTCCTTCTAGCACATAGGTCGTGCTGATCAGAACTCTCCATTTCGATACCAACCTATGACCCACTAGTCCAAGACATCCACGTGATTATCTTGGTATTTTCTTAAAGTGTCCGTTTGGTTTTCCCAATGTATGATGTTACAACTTATAAAAACTGATGTTGTATTTTAGGACTAGGCGCGGAGAGTTTGGAAAAAGGAAATAGCTATAAAACTGATTTTTTTTTGTCCAGTTCTTAGCCGTGTTTTCAAAGATGTTTCATGTTTGTTTTTCTTTCAAAAATTGACAGTCGGATTTTTTTTATTACGCTGGTCTAGGGTTTGGATCCACTTTGGTGGCCATTTGTAGGTGATGTATAGACTTACAACTTCTAGACTAATGGGGTTTTATCATGGGTATGTTAATTATATCTTACCTATTTACCCTTTATTGTACTACTCACTGATTTGGCGTTGATTATATTTTTCCATTTTATTTGGAAATTACTCTATTTTCACCTGATAGGGTTTATTTATTGATATTTAATTGCTTTTTATTTATTTAATTTTTTTTGTGTGTGTTGTGTAAGAATATGAAGAAAAAGTATATTAGATCATACTGGGCATTTGAGGTGTGTAGTTTAATATGTTGGCATCAAAGCTGATATCTTTCTTTTGATTTTCTTAGCAGGTCTCTTCATTTAGGGAGAGTAAGTCGGATAATAGTCGGTTCTATATATTTACTGCCACAAAGACCCTCACCTTAGGACTCATTCTAGGAAAGAAAGAGTGGCTTGGATAAAAGCTTTGGTTTCAACTAAAAGTCTTTTTTCACTAAGACCTTTGAATGATAATCTTTTTTTTAGACCAAATGATATATATTCGTCTACCGCAAGACTTAAGAAATAAGAACCCATTGTCTGAGGGTTTAGATTTATTGGGTTTATGGGTTTCTTGATTTGGTTTTCCTTTTTAGGGTTCCTTTTGATTGGTTTGATGTTTACAATTATGTTTCTTGGTTAAATTGATCAGCATTTCATCTTGGGCTTCCCTTTGTGCGAAGTTATCTTGGGCAGACTAGCTCTATTGAATATATGATTCATGGAGTGAGTTGCACTTATGCGGTTCAGAAATGGTAATTACTTTTATTGTTCTGCTTCTTAGTCTTGGGTACCAATAAATTAACCTATTTTTTTCCCTTTATGTGTGTGTGTTTTGAGTTATTGGTTTCAATTAACAATGGCTTAAAGCTGTTTAACAAAATGTCTCTAAGAGTTCAAGTAAGTTTTAATATAAGAACCACAATGTTGACCTAGAGGATAGTAAGGGTAGTATCCCATCAAGGCTTGCTGGATTTGCAAAGTCTTCATTATTAACCAAAAACCAATAGAATAGAACAATAGCATACCTGTTTTCAGGCATTACCCACACGGAGTGATGGCATTGCCTTGGTCCGGATAAAAAAGATAAAGACATGGTTTTATCTTCCACGTTGTACGAGTATAATTTGCATATAATTTCCTGCTTCTAATTCAATTTCACGACAACAATTTGTGACCCGATAAATTCATCCAAAAAGAACACACGATCTTTGACATTTTTCACTTCCCGTACTTCCCCCACGTCATAGTGGAGAAATCCAATCTGAAAAAAAATATATTAATTGAATTTCTCTACATTGGAAATTTTTAAAAGATACACGAATTATGAACAATTCCATATCACGTCCCATCAAGTGGTTATAATAGAAGAATTAAATGATTGGGGTAAAATTCCAAATGACAACAAACTGATGACAACTTCTTTCTTCTTACTATTATGATTAACTTGTATGTTAATCTATACAAAACTTCCACAATGAGTAGTGGCGTATACTTTAACTTGTATGTCAATATGTCTTCAATCGAATCATCTTCGTGGTCGAATATTTTTCTGATCTGGTTAGCATATGACATTTCTGTCCATTTTCTCCTGGGTTTCATTTTCATCTTGCTTTTCCTTCATAACCTCCTCAGTTTCTACTGTTGCATTATTCTTCTCACTTTTTTCGGCTTCTTTCATTAAAGTTTCCACGACAACTTCTTTCTCTTTTCCATCCTTTTTTGCACTGGAAGATTTTCTACTCCGTTTTTGGGGGCTCACTTTCTGATCCTCGCTTATCTTCTAGGTGTGATTTAAGATACAGTTCCAGATGCTTTCTGTTAGAGATCTCTTCCCCTGTCGGGGTAGTAAATATGATATCATTCTTCTTGGGGGTCCCTCCTTTCTTGGGCATGAACTGCGCAGAAACATAAATCTGTCTTTTTCAACTTATTCAGACGATACATATATAATTTTTTCTAAAAAAAAAGCATTAAAAAAGCTTTCAAATAGTTTAAAGTTCTGGGAATTTCCAAGACCATAAAGGAGGGGAACACATACGAGTATCACTTATAGTGATGGAAGATGTAATATGAGCAAACATAAAAAAATTAAGTTTTTTGCTGATCCCACGAAAAATGAAGGAGAAAAAGAATACTAGAGATGCATAATCTTGTCACTTTACATAATAGTAGGAACCAGGCTCATGCACCTCAGTCACAAAGTTAGGTGACCGAAGATCAAGCTATTAAGAATAGTTTAATTGTTGACCTCAACACAATGTTAGGCTTGCTAATTAGCGTTAAGATGACTACTGAATCAGGATTAGAAGGAGGGGATGACAAGCAACAACAACCAATATCATCACTGAGCTCCTTCAGCTGATCATCATCTCTGAATGACTTCAATTTCAAACGAGGGAGATGAATAAACTTTAAAGTAACCAAGTTCCAAATACAAAAGGTTAACCAGCCATGGAAACAACCCCAAACCTCCCTCCCTAGTAATTATGGGATTCGACAATGATAAAGACATGTACTTCTTTTCTCTTCTCTTTGGCGTGTTTATTTGGGAGATGCCATTTATTTGCATCTGTTTTAGACATCTAATTAAGTCGGTATGTTCTATTATAGATGTACTGCTTTTCTGTTCTCTTTAGGATTATGGCTCTGCTATGAGTCTATTTGAGGACTAAAGGCGAGGATTTATTGTTCCAATTTACTGATAAGTACACCTCTAAGGTTAGAAACTCTTAATTGGGATTAAATATGATGGGATTAAAATATACCAGAGAGAGAACACAAATGTCCCATCCAAATTCACTTCAGCAGATCATTCCCCTTTATTCAAATTTCAAACCCTCTCTCTCTCTCTCTCTATGTTCTTACACACACAGAGCTTATTACGAGGATTACCTTTCAGCTTGTTAATGTTACCATTCCTCTACTTTTGCATCTGCTTCATCTTTAGCTATTTTACAATTTTTTTTTTGATAATGTGGGGTTTCCGGTCCGCAGTCCGACTAATCCCCCCACCCCGAACAAGGCTTTCGTGGGTTGTTCCGGGTTTAAGCCCGGCCCAGGTCCGTGGCCACACGAATTAAAGAATTCTCACACTTGTTGCAGGCGGGACTCGATCCCAGGATGTCCGGGTTCACGGCTCACCCCAGGTCGAAGCTTACCGCTGCGCCAAGTGCTGTGGTTGCTATTTTACAATTTGATTTAATTTTGAGGTATTTCTGTTCGGAATAGCCTTAATTAAAGTCTTAGAGAGCTAATTTATGGTTTTTATTTTTCTTGGGGTTTTAGAGCTAAATATTTGATATATATATATATATATATATATATATATATATATATATATATATATATATATATATATATATATATATATATATATATATATATGTTATAACTGAGGTATTGTTTTTTTTTTCAAGTAAAATGAGCCCAAATAGTGACGCTTAGTTACTGCATCTTGTTTATATTCTTCTTCATTTTTCAAGTGAAGGATTTATTACAGTTTGAACTATGAATAAAAGTTAACAATGAATGATGTAGTGTTTTGGGTACCTTCATGTTTAAAAGATTTATTGCAGTTTGAACAATGAATGACAGTTAAGTAGGTCCTGTTATCTGATGTGGTGTTTTGGGTACCTTTATGCTTGATAATGCTTTATTCACATACTAAGAAACTGCAATTTAACTTTATATTCACATGCATTTCAGGTTTATGTAGTGCTGCGAATATATATGGATGCATTCTTGCTGATGATATTGGGTAAATATTGTTGTGTATCTTTTTGACAATGTGTCGGCAAAAACATCCAGTGTTACTTATTTGATTTGTGTTCTAGGTTATTAGTATTCTTAGTTTAATTTGTACAGTTTGAGAAAAAGTACCCACTAAAGCTTGAAACTTTAGTCCGTCAGAGTTTGCTGACTAAAAAGTCCTTAGAAGTGAGTTTTACTGTGCCCTAAAAGTGACTGCCAATTAAAGCTGCATTACTACCACTTAAGAGGAGATATAGGTTACATGCTAGATTTCTTCTCCCTTCTTTCCTTTGTGCCAAGCCTACAGTATTTGTCATCCCAAATAAAAGTGGAATTATACATTATTTGTCATCTTGTGGGTTTCCTTTTTTAAGTTGAACTTCTATAGTTTCTTACATTCTCATTATTGATTTTCAAAGCTACAGCTTAATTTTTTAAGGTTGTGTTTCTTTTACACTATTATGGTATTTTTAGGGGCTAGGTTTCATAATGGTTGGAAATTAATAACAGTAAATATATCCTTACATGGTTACACTGTATATGATATAAAATAGCATATGGAGTTGGTGGAGTTTCACTGTGTGTGCAGCTCCACAAACTTGTAGCTTGGTATATTTTATGCTTTACTTGTTTTAAGCTTTCATGGTATCTGTATGGGCTAGTGTGTAGTATACAATTAGTAACAGTGAATATACCCTTTCAAGGTTATATTGTCTGGAATTTATTGAATAAATAATCATGTATCCTTGACGTGGCTTCATTATTATGTTTATTATATTAGGTATAAAATAATCTTTCAACTTAAGTAGTGTACAACGTTTAGGAGATTTTTACTGGCTTATTGATAATCTTGGTGGAGTTTGGGACTTAAACCTTTGCCTTCACTGATCACACATAAACCTTGGGAGTCCACCAAAATTGGTGAAGTTAACGTAAAGTTAACCCTACCAAAATTGGTTCAAGTCTCTTCCTCATCTTCATTAATTTGAGATCACCACCAGATCCAATAAGACCTAAGAGGTTGAGAAAAAAAAAACCTTCCCTGTATGCTTAGATCTAACATTATTTCCCGTGTTTTAATTTTACTTACATTTTGTTTTTTTCTATCCCATGTTTTTTCAAGTTCCAAATAGTGCCTTGTAGATTTCCTTTTTGTTGATGTGGTTTACTGGGTATGGCCTAGGTAATAATTTTTCCCCTATATAGGAAACAATCAATTGTAGTCAGCTATGTCTGCCAATACCCCGCATACTGGACAATTGCAACCACTATGGATTGGGACTGGCCACTTGAGGACCATTCCTCTTGGTGTTTTGGGCTCTTTGACAGTAAAATTAGATGATGTGAAGTGGTGTGCATGGACTGATTTTACTTGATGGCACAAGTAGGAGCTAAATGTTGAGTAAATTTTTGTGAAAAGAGAGCTCGTTCAGTTAATGTTCCAGCATATCGGTTTGAATACTTGAAAGAGTGTCATCTAGCTAAATAAGGACTATAGAATTAGTCTCTACAAGTGGTTTTACTTACAGGTTGAATAGTTATGCACGAGTATACAGGTAATGATGATATAATTTCAATAATATTATATTTTCTAGCCGGTAAAATATTCATTTGGATATTAATTCTTTTTTCCGTTTGGGTATTAATCATTTTACCGTTTGGGAATATTAATTCTTTTTTCCGTTTGAGAATTAATCACTTTACCGTTTGAGATATTTTACCGTTAAAAATTTCAGTAGTGAATGTTGGAGATATTACCGTTGCTATTTCTCTATATAAAGCCGAGTACTATTTGTGAGTGGGTGTACTTGACTATCACATTTAAAAAAAAACCAGTTGCTGACATAAAGCTACATAAAGCTAATCTTATAGCTTTCTTTTGTTCTATTGCTAGCATTATATATCTATATATACAACTTATATTTGAGTTCGAGTAAGGAAAATTAAAAGTTGTTCCTGAGTCATTCAACTATTTCAAGTGCTGATTAGTTGGGTGAAGAGCTGTTGAATCCTGGAGTAGAAATTCGTCAGTGACATTAGCACCGAGAAAAGTTCTCCGAGGGGCGAAATTTCTATTTAAGGACAGTGCGCTGCACGCCTCTGCTCAAAATTATTCGCTCTAAATCGATAAGTTTATCTCTGTCCTTCTTTTATTTGGTAGTTGAATCCTATATTTTGTTCATATTTTCCTACAATCTTAAGTAGAAATTATGGATTCTGCTATGCTCACCGCCACTAAATCTGTCCCTGATTTGACCAAAGTTGAACCTTTTGGTGGTTCCAATTTTAAACGTTGGCAAACCAAATTACTTTTGATTATGGATATAGCTAAGGTTGACTATGTTTTAACCAAACCAAAACCAGTTGAACCCCCTTATGATGCTACCGATGAACAAAAGAAAGAATATGAATCTTCTGTTAATACTTGGTCCTCTGCTGATAAAATTTGCAAAGCTATCATTCTCAACTCTTTGTCAAATGAACTTTTTGATATCTATTGTCTATATAAGCATGCTGTTGAAATTTGGGATGCTTTAATTTTGAAATATGTTGTGGAAGATGCTGGTGTCAAAAAGTATGCAATTGGGAATTTTCTTAATTTTTACATGACCGATGAAAAAGATGTCTCTTCCAAAATTCATGCTTTTCATCTTGTCGTAGCCGAACTTAGTAATGAAGGCATGACTTTACCTGCTCCTTTTGTTGTTGGCTCCCTTATAGAGAAATTGCCTGATTCTTGGAAAGATTACAAGAATACTATGAAACATAAAAGGAAAGACATGACCTTAGAGGAGTTAATTGTTCATATTCGTATTGAGGAAAAGAACAGAAATTTAGATAAAACTGCCAAAGCCAAAGAAATGTCTTCCAAAGCAAATTTGGTTGATGAGCGCAAACCTCGTCAACCGTTCAACAAACATCCTAAACATGGGCATAAGTATAACTCCGGTCCGAAGGCAAAACCAAATCAGTTCAAACCCAAAACCTCAAAACCTAAAGGAGATTGTTTCGTGTGTGGAAGGCTAGGTCATCATGCTGCTTAATGCAAGTTCAAAAAGGGAAATAACCAGTCTGTTCCTCCGAGAGCTAACTTAGCTGAGGCAGACAATACTATTGTGGCGGTTGTCTCCGAGGTAAACATGGTGACTGATAAAGAGGCATGGGTAGTGGATTCCGGTGCTACCAAACATATTTGTGCGAATCGTGGTGCATTCATCTCTTACACTCCCCTTGAGGAAAAAGATGAATATGTATATATGGGTGATTCGAGGCCTGCACCAGTGTTGGGTAAAGGGAAAGTAAATTTAAAATTGACTTCTGGGAAGATACTTTCTCTTACCGATGTTCTTCATATTCCTGAGATTCGTTACAATCTCGTATCTGTTGGGATACTTGGTAAAGTTGGGGTTAAGGTTATGTTTGAGTCTGATAAGGTAGTGTTAACTAAAAATGGGGTGTTTGTGGGAAAAGGGTATCTTAATTCTGGCTTATTTCATTTGAATGTACTTGAACTCATGAATAATAATGTTAGTACTTCTTTTGCTTACTTGGTTGAGTGTGATGATATTTGGCATGCTAGATTAAGCCATGTGAATTACTCTTATATAAGATTAATGATAAATTTGGGAATTTTATAAGATGTTAAAATTTCAAATACCAATAAATGTCAAGTATGCGTAGAAGCCAAAACTACTAAAAAGACTTGTAAACCAGTACTAGTTAGAGAATCTGAACCTCTTAGTTTAATTCATTCAGACTTAGGTGATATGTCTAGAAATACTTCTAGAGGTGGGAAAAATTATTATGTAACCTTTATAGATGATTATTCTAGATATACTAAAGTTTACCTTCTTAGAAATAAAAATGAAACTGAAGATAAATTTCTAATTTATAAGGCTGAAGTTGAAAATAAATTAGAAAAGAAGATTAAAAGACTCAGGTCCGATAGAGGTGGTGAGTATGACTCCGGACCTCTTAGTAAATATTGCGAAGAACAAGGAATTATACATGAAGTAACACCTCCCTATTCTCCAGGATATAATGGGGTTGCTTAAAGAAAGAATAGAACACTAAAATAAATGATGAATGCTATGTTAGTAAGTTCTGGGGCTCCACCGAATTTGTGGGGGGAAGTTCTTCTTTCTGCTTGTCACTTGCAAAATAGAATCATTTATAAGAAAACTGGAAAAACACCTTATGAGTGTTGGGAAAATCATTTACCTAACTTGAAATATCTTAAAGTGTGGGGGTGTTTTGCTAAGGTAATGCTACCCGACCCTAAAAAAAGAAAAATCGGTTCTAAAACTGCTGATTGTTTGTTTATTGGTTATGCTGAACATAGTGTTGCTTATAGATTTCTTGTTTTGAAAAGTGATGTATTAGATCATAATACAATTATTGAGTCAAAAAATGCTGATTTCTTTGAAAATATTTTTCCTTTGAAATCTAAAGTGGATTGACCAGTAGCAGAGCTTCCTACGAGCTCTTATATAGTTCCAATTGAGGAATCTGAAATTGAACCAAGAAGGAGTAAGCGTACTAGAAAACCCACTAATCTGGGAGATGACTTTTTTACGTTCCTGTTAGATAATGACCCATTAACCTTTAAAGATGCAGCTTCTTCTCCCGATGCTCCTTTTTGGAGAAAAGCCATAAATAGTGAGATTGAGTCTATTATGGCTAATCACACTTGGGAATTAGTGGACCTTCCTCCTGGTTCTAAAACTATTGGTTGTAAATGGATTTTTAAAAGGAAATTAAAACCTGACGGATCAATTGATAAATTTAAGGCTAGGCTTGTTGCTAAAGGTTATAAACAAAAGCAAGACCTTGACTTTTTTGAGACTTATTCACCGGTTGCAAGAACATCATCCATTAGAGTTTTAATTGCTCTGGCCGCTATTAAAAATTTAATAATTCATCAAATGGATGTTAAAACTGCGTTTCTTAATGGAGATTTAGAAGAGGAGATTTATATGGACCAACCTGAGGGATTTATTTCCTTAGGCAATGAGCATAAAGTTTGTAAATTAGTTAAATCTTTATACGGTCTTAAACAAGCTCCTAAACAATGGAATGATAAATTTGATAGTGTGATGACTTCTAATGGATACATAATAAATGATGGAGATAGATGTATATATACCAAATTTAATAATGAAAATTGTGGTGTTATTGTATGCCTTTATGTGGATGACTTACTTATTTTTGGAACCAATATTGATGTTATATTTGAGACTAAAAATATGTTATCCACTAAATTTGATATGAAAGACTTGGGAGAAGCAAGTGTTATTCTCGGAATTAATTTGAGAAAAGTGTGTAATGGGTATGTGATTTCTCAAGATCATTATGTGGAGAAAATGCTTAAGAGATTTGGACATTATAATGTTAATCCTGTTAGTACTCCGTATGATTCTTGTTTACATTTAAAAAAACATGAGGGACCTAGTGTATCTCAATCTGAGTATGCTCAAATCATAGGTTCCTTAATGTATCTCACTAATTCCACAAAACCTGATATATCTTATGCAGTTAATAGACTCAGCAGGTACACTCATAATCCAAATAAGGATCATTGGACTGCTTTATGTAGAATACTCAAGTATCTGCGAGGTACTATTGGATTTGGTTTGTATTACTGCGGTAATCCTGCAGTTCTTGAGGGCTATAGTGATGCCAACTGGATCTCTGATTCAGATGAAATCAAATTCACGAGTGGCTAAATATTTACCTTAGGAGGAGGAGCAGTTTCTTGGAAGTCTTCTAAACAAACTTGTATAGCTCGCTCTACTATGGAGTCTGAGTTTATTGCCTTAGAGAAGGCAGGTTATGAAGCAGAGTGGCTCAGAAATCTTTTGGGAAATATTCCTTTGTGGACGAGACCAGTTCCATCTGTGTCTTTACATTGTGATTGCCAAGCTGCTATAGGCAGAGCTAAGAATAAGAGCTATAATGGCAAGAGTAGGCATATACGCCTAAGACATAATATTGTGAGACAGCTGTTATATGACGGGATTATATCCCTTAATTTTGTTAGGTCAGAGTTAAATCTTGCGGATCCTTTGACAAAGCCACTAAGCAAGAGGCTAGTGAGCAATACATTGAGGGGGATGGGATTACTGTCTATTACAGAAATCAACAATGATGGTAACCCAACCTATATGAATGGTAATCCCAGGAAGTAGGTTCACATGGGTAACAACAAGTCATTGGTTGATTGGTTGAGACACTATCCATTTTATAAATATTTGAGTTCATCCCTATGGTGTAGGATAGTGTAATTCTACAGTGTTAGAGGTCTATATACTCTTAATGTTTTCCATAGTCCTATTGGGTGATGTGTTTAACTGTAGAACACATTTGATGGAAACACCTTTATGAGTGTAGAGGTGAGGCCGCCTCTTATGAAAACAAGACAGGTTTTCTAAAGCGCTCATGAATTCCAAGTATGGCGCAAGGCCAAAATGTGCCAAATCGCGTAGAACAACTTCTAATTAGAGTTGTAGTGTGAGTAATATGATTACTGATTCATAATAAGGAAGAAGGTTCATAGAAATTTTATTTCACCAAATTCCTGTGAATCAAGTCTTATTTACTCTATACATTGGTTCATAGTCCAAAAGACACCAGTGTTAACGCACTGCATTCTTTTATTCCTTACTCTATTTCTTTTATTTTTTTTATTATTGAAAGTGTGGGGGATTGATGATATAATTTCAATAATATTATATTTTCTAGCCGGTAAAATATTCATTTGGATATTAATTCTTTTTTCCGTTTGGGTATTAATCATTTTACCGTTTGGGAATATTAATTCTTTTTTCCGGTTGAGAATTAATCACTTTACTGTTTGAGATATTTTACAGTTAAAAATTTCAGCAGTGAATGTTTGAGATATTACCGTTGCTATTTCTCTATATAAAGACGAGTACTATTTGTGAGTGGGTGTACTTGACTATCGCATTTTTAAAAAAAAAAACCAGTTGCTGACATAAAGCTACATAAAGCTAATCTTATATCTTTCTTTTGTTCTATTGCTAGCATTATATATCTATATATACAACTTATATTTGAGTTCGAGTAAGGAAAATTAAAAGTTGTTCCTGGGTCATTCAACTATTTCAAGTGCTGATTAGTTGGGTGAAGAGCTGTTGAATCATGGAGTAGAAATTCGTCAGTGACCTTAGCACCGAGAAAAGTTCTCTGAGGGGCGAAATTTCTACTTAAGGACAGTGCGCTGTACGCCTCTGCTCAAAATTATTCGCTCTAAATCAATAAGTTTATCTCTGTCCTTCTTTTATTTGGTAGTTGAATCCTATATTTTGTTCATATTTTCCTGCAGGTAGCTTGTGAGATGGTATTAGATAGCTAAACAGATGAAATTTTAAAGTGCTAAATTACTTTCTCATCATGTACAATAGATGTTCTCATCTACACATCAGTCACAGATCACCCAAAGCTTTGACAAAAGTACAATATTGAGTTCACTAAATGTTCCACCCTGTATGACTTGATTTTGGATAATGGCAAAACATGGTATACAAATGACTTCACCATTGTGACAGAATTATTCTTTATACTGGGAAATGGAAATAAAGGTGGACTGGGTATAATACTTAATATCAATCTCTGATCCAAATCAATCTCTCTGATCCATATCAATCTCAACTGTTAGCCACAAATTTGTGAATACTGATGCCATCCATGTTTTTTTGCAGGAGATTAAGGAGGCAACTACTATTGTAGTATGAATCAGAGAACCCGTGCCTGAATCTAAATCACTGGTAACTCATAACGTTAATTCATTATACAATGCAAATAAACTGCTTTTATTGCGAGGTTTATAGTCTAAAATGTTAAGTTGTCAATAATTTAAAGGAAATTGTTATCCCCAATGTAGCTTCTGGTGCTTTTTTGATGCCATCTCTTTTGGTATATTATTTTGTTGCAGGGAGTCATTTCTCATATTGCTTTAGTTGAGATGTAAACACTAAAATCCTCAACTACTTCACTTGCACCTTCATCTGTACTTGCCCTTGAGATTTTCCAAACCCGTCAACCATCCCTATAAATATTCAATAGCTTATACAAAACATCATGACAAAATATTAAACTAGTCAACAAACCTTGCCTTTTTAGTCTTTGATTTTGCTTTAATTTGCAAATGCCTTTTGTGCAGCTCCTATGGGACAAAGAACTAAATAGACAAATATTGGACGCCGGGTGACCAAGAATTGAAAAAAAAACCTACTTTTCTGAAAAACAACATTTACAAAGTGATTCACAAATTCAATCATTCATTCTTTCTCTATACGCAAGTGTTTATGTGATCTATATTAATATTGTATTACTAGCACTTAATAAATGCTCAATATTGTACCCTCTCTGTCATTTGTTAGTCTTCGAAGTCGCGTATGATTCCTTTCGTTCTAAAGAAAAAGTAAAAGCATTAGAAAGGTATGGTGGTACCCAGCTCGTTCCACCATACTCTGGAAGTTGGTGCTTAATGGGTGATTTCAATATTATCAAAGATCTTTCTGAGACTAACCAACCAAATGATATTTGGGACATTGGAAAAAATGATTTCAAAGAATGCATTTCCTCTATTGGCATTGATGATATTAGAGGCGTTCTCCCTTTATTCACTTGGTGGAACAACCAAATATCCCGGCCTGTACATAAAAAGCTTGACCAAGTGATGGGTAATTCGGCTTGGTTCTCCAACTTTGATCTCTCGCTTGCTACCTTTGCCCATCGTGGCCTTTCTGATCACTCACTTGTTCTTCTTAATACTGACATTAAGTTCTCCAAACCCCATAGGCATTTTCAATTCTTTAATCACATGGCTCTCCTTTAGGGTTTTAAGGAGGCTGTGGGTTCTACATGGAACACCCCCCTACATGGAAACCCCTTTTATGATTTCTCTGAATAGTTGAAAGGTACCAAACATGCTTTATTCTCTCTTAACCTCACTACTGGCAATCTCATCTCTTTGGTAAAGCTGGCCAGAGACGAACTGCATTTGGTACAATCTCTCCTACATGACCACCCTTTGGACCCGGCTAACCATTCCTTGGAGAAATACTGCACCCAAAGGCTTTACCAGGCTATTGATAGGGAGGAAGTCCTTATGCAACAGAAATCGAGAACAAACCAGCTTTGGGCGACCGGAACACCACCTATTTTACCAATATGGTGAAGTAGCTCATGGTTGATCATCCTCATCTCTCCGCTGGTAACTCGGAGAGTAGCTCATCTCGGGATCTGTTGGCAGAGTATGGTGTTTCCGCTCCAAACTCTCCTTTGGCCTCTGTGGCAATGGAGGAATCTGAACCTACACCCTTGAACGGTTCTTTCAGCTCAGATGAATCCACGGCCTTCGCCGCTCAGTTGGAGGAGTCCCTTGGTCCTGCCACTTCCTCGGCAGCACAAGATATCTTTAAAGCAGTCCATTACTTCACAAAGAACGACCGCGAAGAAGCCCTTGCTGAAAGACGAAAGAACGCTAAGCTTATGGAATATATCTCTGCTCTGGGCCTTCCTCTTGAAGATATTAACAATCTCTCATCTATTGGGACTTCTGCTGCACTAGATAATGCTCGCAAGGTGCTCGAAATTTCCTCGGCAACTACCTCCCCCCCCTGGCCCCCCTTGCTGGTTATGGGAGTCCTCTGGCTCATGACTCTGTCCCCCTGCACTCGACCCCCCAGGCAAATGTTGCTGGCTGTCATCCCCCAAAGTCCTGGAGTTCTATAGTTACTAATTCAGCCAACGATAAGAACTTGGGTTTGAGCTTCTTTCCCCCGTTGCCGTCTGTTGGGAGCGTTACGGTTAAACCCCCTGTGGAAATCCTTCAGCTTGGACTTAATAAATGGTCAACTAGCCTTGTTGGTAATTTTATTCATTCGAAACTTCCGTTCAAGCTAGTTGAAACCTCTACCAAAAAATTATGGGGAAACATGGGATTGTCTAGAGTCTATCTTCATGATATGGGATACTTCTTATTCAAATTTGATTCGGTGTTAGAACGAGACAATGTCTTAGCCTCGGGTCCATGGTATATGGCGTCCAAGCTTCTTTGCTTACAACCGTGGCAGGAAGGGGTTAATTTCAGTTTACCCGACAGTAGCAAAGTCCCGATATGGGTAAAATTTAGCAATATTCCCCTCTCCTATTGGACAAAAGAAGGACTAAGCTACCTGGCAAGTGCAGTTGGTCGGCCCTTATTTGCAGACAACATGACCTCAAAGCTAGAGCCTATGAGCTTTGCCCGAATCTGTATCGAAATGGACGCTTTGTCCACATTTCCTGCCTCTATCAATGCTGCTGTGTTTGACGGCAATGCAATGGTTGAAGAAACTACTGCCGTGAAAGTGGAGTACTGGAGCAGGCCTCCCTCCTGTTCAAAATGTAATTGTTTTGGTCATACCCTTCTCAAATGCCCAAAGACTAATTTTCAGTGGGTTCCCAAATCCTCCCCGGCTCCTTGTGAAGCCCTTTGCCCCTCTATTCCTAGCACATCCAAGGACTCCCCTCCCCTCGAACCTGAGGCTTCATGGACAGCCGTTTCCAAAGGGCGTAAGAGTTCCTCTTCCCCCCTTGCAACTCCCCCAGTCCCCTTTTCTAACGCCTTCTCCCCTATTGCTCCTCCCCTTAGTGATGAGCCTGAATCCCCTATCCTCCCTAACCCCCTACTAGTTAAGCTCAAGCATGTTGATGAGAAGGACGGTAGGGACCTGAAGCAAAAGACTAGACCTGAGAAGGAGCCTCTACAGAATTCTAAGAAGAGGAACAAAGGTCCAAGGGGTCCCCCCCTTTTAGAATAAAAATTCTCCCCATATTATGACATTTTTTTGTTCTTATAATGTCAGGGGTCTTAATAAAAAACCAAAGCAGGCTTTTGTTCGCAACTTTCTGTTAGACAACCATATCTCTTTTGTGGGACTCATTGAGACCAGAATAAAAGCTCCAAATGCAGCCAGAATATCGCGGGCTATCTGCCGTCACTGGGTTTGGGTCTTTAATTATGACTATCACCCGAATGGCCGGATTTGGGTGGGCTGGGATCCTTCTATCTGGAGAGTGGATACTCTGTTCCAATCTGCCCAAGTATCACATTTCAAGCTCTACCCTCTCTATGGCAACCACCCAATCCTTGCTTCTATAATCTATGGTCAGCACTCTATAGTGGAACGCAGACAATTGTGGACTGACCTGACCTCCTTGTCCTCTCCGGACACTTGGTGCATTCTTGGGGACTTCAACACCATCAAGAGTGTTTCTGAATCGGAAGGAGGCGATTCGTCTTGGGATGCTGGTATGACTGATTTTAATGAATGCCTAGACACCCTTGGTGTTGATGACATTCGAGCAATTGGGCCTTTGCACACATGGTGGAACTGTCAGATTGCAAATCCTATTCATAGGAAGCTGGATAGAGCAATGGGTAACGGCTCTTGGTTCAATGATATGCCTGACTCCCTAGTCTCTTATGGTCCTCGTGGTCTTTCTGATCACTGTCCGGTCTTACTTAATACTGGCCAGCGTCTTCGGAAAGCCAAGAAGCCATTTCAATTCTTTAACTTCATGCTGGAATTGGTAGGGTTTGAGGCTGCTATCTCAGATTGTTGGAACCTCAGAATTCGTGGCAACCCTTTTTTCATACTAAATGAAAAACTTCGTAGAGTCAAGGGTGCCCTTAAAATCTTGAACTCTTCTAATGGTAACTTAACGAGTAATGTTAGCAACCTGCAGGCTCAGCTATCTACCGTTCAGCATTCTCTTCATGCCGACCCCTTAAACCCTTATCTGCTAGCCCAAGAAGACACCTGCTCTCAGTCCTTATGGAAAGCATTGGCTCTTGAAGAATCTCTCTTACTCCAGAAATCCCGAGCCACTTGGCTTGCCCAGGGCGATAAAAACTCTAAATTTTTTGCTAATGTTATCAAGAGCAATTGGAACCACAACAAAATTCTCTCAATATATAACAGCTCTGGTGTTCTCATTGAGGATCAACTAGGTATCCAGCAAGTGGCGGTGGACTTCTTCCAGGATCTCTTGGGGTCCTCCCCTCTTATCTATCCCGGTCGGGATGAGCTGCAAAACTTAGTTTCAAAGCAGATCACCCCTGCTCAGGCAGCAGCCTTAACTACTCCAATTCTAGACTCCGAAATCCTTGCTGTCCTTCAGTCCATGAAAAAGAATAAAAGTCCTGGTCCTGACGGTTTCAATGTTAATTTCTTTCTCCATTGCTGGGACACTATAGGCCATGACTTCACTGCTGCTGTCCATTCATTCTTCATCTCTGGCCACCTTCCGAGCGGAGTAAATGCTACAGCTATTGCCTTGATCCCGAAAACAGATAATCCATCCCATATGTCGGACTTTAGACCTATTTCTTGCTGCAACACAATCTACAAATGCATTGCAAAGATTCTTGCTAATAGGCTTAAACCTGTACTCCCTTCCCTTATTGATCATGCTCAGGCTGCCTTCATCTCGGGGAGAAGCATTAGTGACAATATCCTCCTTGCTCAGGAGCTTTTCAGGAACTACCACAGACTTTCTGGTCCTGCCCGATGTGCACTTAAAATTGATATTCGGAAAGCATTCGATACAGTTAACTGGAATTTTCTTCTGGATCTGTTGGAACTCTTTCTATTTCCCCCTATTTTCATTAGCTGGATTAAAGAGTGCATCACTTCGACTATGTTTTTTGTTAAAGTTAATGGAGTTCTCGCTGGCTACTTTAAAGGAGCAAGGGGACTTAGACAAGGGGATCCCCTGTCCCCTTACTTATTTGTCCTAGCTATGGAAGCTTTCTCCATGATTCTAAGCAAGGAAACTTTGTTACCCAACTTCAAGTTTCATTGGAAAACAGAAGCGTGTAACCTATCCCATGTTTGCTTTGCCGATGATATTCTCATATTCTGTCATGGTGATTTAGCCTCTGTCTCCATCATTCACTCGTGCATTCAATCCTTTTCTATGTTTTCTGGCCTAATCCCTAATGCTCGTAAAAGTCTGTGTTTCCTTGCCAATGTCCCTAATGATGTTAGGGTAAGGATTAACTCCTTGTTGGGTATTCCTTTTGGAGTTTTACCAATTAGATTTCTTGGGGTCCCTCTTATTTCCTCTAAGCTATCCCACTCCGACTGTCAGCCCTTGATCCAAAGAATGACTGCCAGAGTCTCCTCTTGGTCTTCCCGCTTCCTATCTTATGCTGGTAGAGTTCAGTTAATTAAATCAGTTCTCTTTGCAATTCAGTCTTTTTGGGCCTCCCATTTTATTCTTCCTAAATCGGTTCTAAGAGCCACCCAATCTATCATGTGTAGATTTCTTTGGAAGGGTTCCTCTCTCCTCCAGCATGGTGCTAAAGTTTCTTGGAAGGATCTGGCCCTACCCCTTGATGAAGGCGG
The DNA here is from genome assembly GCA_020205505.1 of Panax japonicus. Lineage (NCBI taxonomy): Eukaryota > Viridiplantae > Streptophyta > Magnoliopsida > Apiales > Araliaceae > Panax > Panax japonicus. The sequence goes on along the minus strand of CM035095.1, from coordinate 47,486,100 downwards.
TCTCGCGATTAAGGACCTTTCTGATTGGAACACTGCTCTCATTATTCTCCAACTTCTCAAAGTCATTTCCCCATCCTCCCCCTCCGTTTGGGCTTATTGGGTCAGAACTACAGTGTTACTCAGGTCTAACTTCTGGCATATCTCGACCCCCTTGGATTGTTCATGGATTTGGCGTAAGATCCTTAAGCTTCGTTCTATAGCTCGCCCTTTCCTTACATATAGAGTTGGGAATGGAAATTCCTTCAGTCTCTGGTATGACCCGTGGTTGAATGGGCAGACCTTAAACCCCTCTCCATCCCTGCTCTCCAACTCCAGAATTCCTGTTAATGCTCGTATCTCTGAAATCATTTCCATGGGAGCCTGGGCTCTGCCTTCAAGTAACCATCATGACGTACAACAATTCCGATCCTTGATCTCATCTCTTCCTAATCCTTCTGATGCTGAGGATTTGATTCTTTGGGACTCCCGGGTGGTGAAAAATGTCAAAGCATCCACAATTTGGGAATCTATTCGCCTTCGTGCTCAGAAAGTCTCGTGGGCTAACCTACTATGGTATCCCCACCATATCCCCTGATTCTCCTTTACCCTGTGGCTTGCTCTTCGGCATAGATTACCTACAAACGATAGGTTCTCTGCTTACCATAGCTTCCGTCCTAAGAACTGCCCTTTCTGTGAAAATCATGCAGAGACCTTCGCTCATTTATTCTTTGAGTGTCCCTACTCTATTTCAGTTCTCTCTTATGTTCTTACCTATGGTGGCTGGGCTAATGCTCCAAGGAGTTGGGAAAATTTGGTGGAATATATCATTCACTTGTCAGGATACTCTATCCGGTCTGATATTCTAAAGCTGGTCTTCTCCACCACTGTTTACAAACTTTGGGCAGCAAGGAACTCATTTGTTCATAGAAATGCAAAAATGCCTATGAATGTTTTGGCGAGGGAGATTATAAATGTCACAAAGTCAAGGTTATCTTCTTCTTCCAAGTTTCTCAAGGCTACGCTGAGTAGGAATGACCTCAGCATTTGGATGTGAGGCATGCTATAGGCCTGTTGGTTAAGCTGTCAACTCTGGAGGGAGAGCCTCTGCTACGAAAGATCTGATATGGTTAAGCTGTCAACGTGGGGAAGCATCTTTTTGGTTGCGTAAGGTTGGCGAGGTGCTTGGGTCATGCTAAATTCCGATATCCTGCATATGGTTTCTGTTCTCTTTAGCTTTCGTTGCCGTTCTCGGTTGTGTGGCTGTCTAGTGGTTAGCTGTTTTTTTATATAGATGCTTTGTTTCCCTACTATAGCGGTTGTTTTCTTGTAGGCCATTGAGGGGGCTGTCCCTATTGGTTCTATTCTAGTATTTCTGGGGTATGCCCCTGTGCGATTGTGATATCTCCTTTTCTTTATAAACAAACAAATTTAGCGAAAAAAAATGTTGATGTTGTCGCTGTTGACTATTTCAAAACCTTATTTAATGCTTTGGACACTCCTTATGATGGGTTTGACACTTTTGGTATATCCCCCACGAATCTGGTGAGCCCTTCCCAAGCTTCGCAGCTCATTGCTCCTGTTTCTGACTCGAAGATCTTTAAGGTTCTAAACTCCATGAAACGCAACAAGAGACTGGATTGTTTTAAGTAAATTTCTTGCTTAGCTGCTGGGATATTGTTGGACCTGATTTCTTAAAAGCTGTCCATTTCTTTTTCTCGGCTAGCAAGCTCACCAAAGGGATTAATTCCATAACTCTAGCCTTAATCCCTAAATGCATCAATCCTTCGTCAATGGCAGACTTTCGGCCTATTTCCTGCTGCAACACCATTTACAAATGTATTGCAAAGATCATCTCTAACAGACTCAAGGAAGTGCTGCCCCATATTATTGACACATCACAATCAGCCTTTGTAAAAGGTAGGAGTATTAGTGATAATATTCTAATTGCTCAAGAACTTTTCCAAGGGTACTCCAGGACGACAGGACCTCCTAGATGTGCACTCAAGATCGATCTTAGGAAAGCTTTTGATACGGTTCGCTGGGATTTTCTGTTTGATACCCTCAAAACTTTTCAGTTCCCAGCAATCTTCATTGGGTGGATCAAAGCTTGCACTACCTCAGCCATGTTCTCTATTAAATTGAATGGCACTCTTGCAGGATTCTTTAGTAGCTCTCGTGGGCTTCGCCAAGGAGACCCTCTGTCCCCTTTCTTGTTTGTCATAGTTATGGAGATGCTTTCCCTTCTTTTTTTTTTTTTTTTTTTTTTTTTTTTGTTATCCGTGGGTTTCCGACCCGCAGGCCGACTAATCCCCCGAGCCCAGTACCAGAGCGATTTGCTACCCGACTTGCGCCAGGGGTACCGTGGCCACCATGACCATTTCTGGATTAACATTTGTTGCTAGCGGGGATCGAACTGAAGACGTCCGGGTTTACGGCTCGCCCCCAATCAATCCTTAACCGCTGCGCCAAATGCTGGTGGTTGAGATGCTTTCCCTTCAACTTAACAAAGCTACCTCAGCCACTGATTTCACTTACCACTGGAAGACCAAGGCTTGCAAACTTACTCACCTCCTTTTTGCCGATGATATCATTATTTTTAGCCATGCAAGCCTACCCTCCATTGCTATTGTCAATTCTTGCATCCTATCTTTCTCTCTGGTCTCTGGTCTTATTCCAAATTCCCACAAGAGTCATTGTTACCTAGCCAACACTGATGCCTCCTCTACATGCAACATTCTCTCCCTTCTTGGGTTTCAACTAGGATCTTTACCTACTAAATTCCTAAGAGTACCCTTATTATCCAAAAAGCTCTATTACACGGACTGCGTACCTCTTATTCAACGGATTACCAACCATGCCACTTCTTGGACATCTAAGGTCCTTGCCTTCTCTGGGAGGTTACAATTGATCCATTCCATTCTCTTCTCCTTACAAGTCTACTGGTGCACTCATTTCATGCTCCCGAAAGCAGTCTTAAGAGAAATTCAAGAATTACTCGGCAGATTCTTGTGGAAGGGCCAAACTTTGTGTATGTATGGTGCAAAGGTAGCCTGGTCTAATATCACATTACCCAATGATGACAGAGGGTTAGGACTTAAAAATCTGTTAGATTGGAATAAAGCTCTGTTGTTGCAACATTTCCTCCACCTCATCAGCTATCAATCCCACTCTCTCTTGGCAAACTGGATGAAAGCCACTTTCTTAAAATCTATGACCATTTGGCAAGTTACACTATCCCTCGATTACTCCTGGATATGGAAGCAATTCCTCAAATTATGCCCCCTCACTCCTCAACGTCTAAAGTACATTGTGGGGGATGGACAACATATAAGCTTATGGTATGATCCTTGGTTGAATGCCCAGCTATTAACCCTTCTCATACTCTCCTTTCCAATTCCGGACTTCCGCCACTTGCCACAGTTAGCTTTCTCCTCTCTTGCAACTCCTGGGCCCTCCCAGTCAGCAACCACCATGAAGTCATTCTCCTCCGGCAGCAAATCCGCCACCTTCCCATCCCATCTCCTAGGTCTGTCCAAGTTTTTTGGGGCACTTGTGATATTAAGACTGTTAAGGCTAAATAGATTTGGGAATCAATCCGAGCAAGATCTCCCAAGGTTCCTTGGAGCTCTATCCTTTGGAATAAGTTTCATGTTCCTCACTATTCCTTCATCCTCTGGCTTGGGCTCCTTCAAAAACTCTCCACAAACGACCAGACCAAACAGTACACTGGCCGAACATGGTACTGTCCTCTTTGCAATCAACAGTTAGAATCCTTTAACCATTTGTTTTTTGAATGTGATTACTCTTCAACCATTCTCCAATGTGCCGTGACTTTAGGAAATTGGACCACTTTTCCATTCTCTTGGGATGCTATTATTGCTTACCTAATTTAATACCAAGGCTCGCAACTGTCCAAGAATATCCTCTGCTTAATTGGGGCCACTTGCTTCTACAAAGTCTGGGAGGCTCAGAATAACAAGATCCATAATGGCTCCATTATTCCTCCTAGGACCCTAGCCAAAGATGTTATCCATCTCATTAAGTCTAGACTTTCTAAATGTAACTCTTTTATCAAGGCCACAAATTGTAATCATTTTTGTAATTGGTTGGTAGTTTAGCTATTTTAGTTAGTGGGTAGCAAGATATGTGCAATCTCCAGTGCATGCTCTGCCCCGTTTCATGCTTGTGTGCTGGTGAGGTGTTGGCCCATGGTTAGGCGAGGTGGGCGAGCTGGTTGGGCGAGGTCTGTGAGCTCGCATGGCGAGCTGGTTGGGCGAGGTGAACTGGTTGGGCAAGAGAAGAGAGAGAAAGATTTTGTGTGTGAACATGAAAGAGAGTAGGGTGTATGAGTGAATTTAATTTAGACGGGAAGAAATATGAGCCTTTAGATTAAGTTAAAAAAATTAAGTTATAATGAATCTCAACCGTTCTTGTGCTTTGTCAAAGGAAAGATTCAAAATAGGTTCTGTTTTATTATATGGATTATATATGTATATATATATATATTATATATATGTACTAGTAATTGTCGTTGTGACGCCCCCAAAATTAGGTATACATCACCCATCTTGGGTCGTCAGATATATGGTACATAATTCAAATATAACTTACTAATACAACTGTCGTGTACAATACGACAAACATAAACTGTGAGTTTGAATACAAATATTATCTACTAGAGATTATACAAACTCAAAAGGAGTCCTCATTACAATTATTATCACACTATTTCACAGAATAGTGAGGACTACTAATGCTATTCTCTGGACCATCACTCCGTTCCCCGACTCGTCCCAGCTATATTCTCATTTCCTGGAGAGAACAATGAAAGAAAGGGTAAGCTCAACTAGCCCAGTAAGAAATATTATGACTAAGATAATGCAGAATAAATTCACAGCTGGTTGGGCGAGGTGAGCTGGTTGGGCGAGGACTGTGAGCTCGCATGGCGAGCTGGTTTGTGCGAGCTGATTAAGAGTTTATAGAAAACAAAAATTTGTAGAATTTGGACAATTTTGAACATAATAATAGGGAAATGATTAAATACAAGAAAAGAGGAAAAGAAGAAAAATTGCAATTATGTAAGATGAATAAGGTCACAAAAAAACATTTAGGTTGTAAGGCCAACATTTTTGTTAAGGTTATTAGAGCAGCAGAAAACTAATTAGAGTTCAAGCTTTGGTAATCTTCAAATTAATTTTTGAAGAAATATTTCTATAATATAATGTTTAAATTCAACGAGAGTTTTATTTTAAACAGCACCAAAGCCCTACCAATTTTAGTGCAATATAAACTTAACCAGTGTTTCAAAATTCAAATAAATCTAGGTGCAATCCCTGAATTTTTTTCTCTTTTCTTTATTCTTATACAACTATGCCTACCTTATCAAGCTACTCTTTTCAACCCTAATAAACCCACTTCACAGTATCAACCTTCCTTCCAACAACAATATGTCCTTACAATCCAAAACAAAAAAACACAAAAGACAAGTCAAGTTATTTTTAATGTGTTACTTTTACCAATATTAGAGTTCAGAACAACCACTTTAATCAAAACAGTAAGCAATTGCATTTTTATCTATTTAAGTTTCCAATACCCTGCCCAACCAACCCCAAATAAAAGTCTTGCCTATATGCGTTGAAATTAGTCCCTAACGGTTGAATGATGTTTTCCATCTTTCACATACTGCTTTGCCTGCCTTTAGTGATATAAAATTTTATCACCTATGGTTTGTCTAGAATTTTTTGTGGAAAGAGTGCTACAGTTTTGATATAGGTTGTTAATGGAGTTTGGGTTCAAAAGAATAGAAAGAAAGAACACAAAGAGGCTTCATTGATTGGGTGAAAAACACAAAAATTGGGTGATTAAAATGAGAAGAAAATTACAAAGATTTCTAAAATTAGGGCCAAGGAACGAAAGCTCAAGACCATTGATTGGGTTAAAAATAATAAAAAGATAGAAGTAAAGAATGGAAAATGAGCAGTTGGAAGAAAAAATATTTCTATTTCATTGTAATCCATTGACTGCTTACATATTCTTATTGCTAAAGGGTAACCCAACAGTAGTAAATTAATAATCAATGTCCTTAATATTATATTTATATCTAATATTCTATTTAATTACACTTGCTTAAGAAATGCTTTGAACTTTGAATTAAATCTATTACTTGAAAACTATTTATGTGGAGAAACTTTTAAATTTATTTTTTTATCGTTTCTTTCCTTTCTGATGTATCGAATTGAATTAATCCGAATATTGAATTCCTCTCACTTTCATGTGCCTCCTAATGAGTAATGACTATGATTTATTAGCTTGACTTATTAAATTGGGAATCACATTATCCGTTATGTTATGTTAGGTTGATTGGAGTGAGTTGTATCCAGTTACTTGATTGACTCCAAATACTTAAACCTTATCACATATATTCCTATATATTTAGCTGTTCTTTTTGTTTTCTTCGAGGAAATCAAATTCATTGAATTCCTTTTCATGGACATTATTCTTAATGAAAAATGACACCAATTAAAGAAGTTAAACATAAGATGTCACGAAAATAAACTCAACCTTTTATTCGCATTCAACTTCCAACAGTTTAAAAACTCAACTATCATCAAAATTGAGGGAATTCATCTCTTACAGAACAATATATAGTATAAATGTATAGTAAAACAAAATAATAAAAATAGAGCTAGGCACAGAAGATTTGGAACAATAGTATTGAACTAAGCATAGTTTTGATCGAATGTTAAGTTTTTGTCATGATATTCAAGATACAAAATTTGTCTTTGCAGCTTCATTTGCTTATGTTTAATTTATTAAGTTTGCTCTTACAGGCTGATCTAAGTGATAGTAACAATATACCTGTCAATGTTTTGTCTGAATGTGCGCTTAATCAATTACATATGGATAAGGTAACACTACTGGTATTGTTAAAAAAATTTATTTTGATATTAGTTTGAATTTTTTGACTAATGTCTTATTTTGTACTTCCTAGGAGAATTCACATGTGAATCACTTGAACAACCTAAGTGTTATTCCATCTTCAACAAAGGGGAAAGAAAAAATTGGTTGTTCTTTTGGAAAAGAAAATTGGTTTAATCAACCGGTATATTATACTAATCATTGTTTATCTGTTGATAAAAATTGGTTAGAGCATTATACACTAAATTGTTGGTGATATTTTTGAGTTCTTCACCCCTTTAGCATTATACACTTCTCTTTCACGAACACACGACTTCATACCATCATCGAGTAAAATTGTTGTGTTGTGGTATTATTATGAGATCGATATTTCTTATGAATTTGATTTTAAAAAGTTATGCTTTTTGGATATGTTAGTAGCCTTATTTTGTACTTCCTAGGCTAATTCTTTTATGCTCTAGGGGAAAAATTCAGAATGGGTTACTCTTGAATTTAGCATTCCAAACCCTTCAATTGATGATTGGATTGGAGTATTTTCTCCTGCAAACTTTAGGTAAAGTAGTCACATTTGTATACTCTTTACTTCTTCGAGATATAGTGATGGCAGGAATTTCAAATAGATATTTTTTTTCCTTTAATCGTATACTATGTTGTTTATAAATAATTTGATGGAGCTACATAGATTTTGTATTTCACTACTTTCATTTCTTCCACATGCCTCCCTGAAAATTCGAGAGCTTATCCTCTACTATTATGTACTGCACCTATTAAGGTTTGTGCTCTTTTGCATTGCTTTGAAATTTTTTTGTCACTGTAGCCTGCTTTACATTATAGTGGGTGAAGAGGCTGTATTTTTGTTATTAATCACCAATTTTTGTGCACTACCAATATGCAAATTACAGCAGTCCCAAGTACAAAGATACTGGAAAAGGATCATTGAAGTTTCAAATGGTTAACAAAGATGGATTTTTAAATGTATGTGTAGAGCAGCTTTAATTGCTCTAGATATACAAATTGTCAACAGAGCCTGATCATAGTAAAATAATCTATAATAAAAACTATTACTTCACTTTGGGGCAAACTTACCTATCAAAACATGAAAATAATAAATGAAAATTGTAACAAGGAGACAAAAGTAGCTAAAATGTTGATAAATTGAGAAAGAGTGTATGAAAATTGCATCATGGTGAAGCAGAAGAAACTAAACTGCACTGTTGACAATTTTATAGTCACCATTGATAGTAACAATATATTGGCAGAAAGGAATCCAAAATTACTAATACTATGAGAGTCCCATTTGTCCTTTTTTACCCTTTTCCTTACACCTTGGTTTTGAGTTTTTAAAATTTAGAAAATGAATTCCCATGTTGGAAATATTTTTTAACTCCCTTTTCTATAGCCTGAACCAGCCTCTGGATATCACAAAGAAGGAAAACTAAAAGCATTTCCCCCAAGGGAAAGTAGGTTCCCAATCCAAATTGCAAGCCACCAATGTGTCCGAAAGCTGGAGAGCATGCATGTTTCCCCCAAACAGTGAGACAAAGCTTCAGAGATGGTTCCTGGATGCCTACCTTGACCCAAAAACAGAAGATACACATACTCAAGATAAGCACGACTGATCCTATTGCCAGTCCCCATAACATATTCTTTTGCACTGATGCTGTCATTTCATGTTTCACAAGTGGTTGAACAAGTTGGATTCCTTCTTGGTTCATAGATATATATTGTTCTAGTGAAATGCTTCAACAACCAAGGTAAGGTTCCCATGGCTCAATCAAACAGCTTAGCTCTCCAGAATTCACTACTCTTGGAAATTTGTTCTTTTCATCAGCAAACAAATCATCAAAACTGATTTGGACTCCTGTAGAGAAAAGTAGACAATAAAATCGGATCAGATTGAAGCAATATAACCAAAAAAAATAAAATTAGGCAAACACATGATTTAGGGGTGAAACGATATTAATCTTGCAATATTTAATAATGAAAGAGACAGATGCAACGCCGCCAATACCAGACATAATTTTTTGAATAGTCTCCTCTAATAAAGTTGAATCAGAGAAATTTGTGCTTTGTACTTTGTTTTCATGAACCATTTTATTTATTTTACCTGCCTTTTTTTTTGCCTTTCTTGAGACCTTCTTTTCTATGATTGATTGAACTGAGCATCATAAAGTCTAAAGTATTAAAATGGATGTTTTTCATAGTTTAGTAGTTCTAGCATTCTGAAAAATCTGAAATAACTCTGCTATTTTGCTGACCATTATGACACAAAGAAAACTCTTGAGAGTTGAGTCTACGATCTATTTGATTACAACATAGCTTAACATATTTTATGATAAGTAATTGGATGAAATTTCATTTTGTAGTGGAATAATTACAGGGGATTTAGCTTAAATGACGAATTTACAACTGTATGACTAATTCTAGATTATACTATGCTATTATTATTGGCTTAATTTTTTTTGGTTATGGTCAAATTTTGCAAAGTTTTTTTTCCAAAAATTAATAAAGAAATGTGTTAGAGAATAACAACACAGCGAAAAACAATAGCAAAGAAAAAATTAAAAGAAAACAATCGCACAAGACACAAGATTTACGTGGTTCACCCAAAAAATTAAAAGAATGTTTTAATATTTATATTAATTTAGTGTAAAGAAATTTGAGTTGTGTTGGTCTATATGCACACCTTTCAATCCTACTCAATAATTTTGGTAAAAGAAAAAGAGGCATCAAAGCAAAAAACATTTCACTAAACAAAATTAGATCTTGAAGGGGAAATGATTGGCTTATTTCCAATTGGCCTCACTAGATTTTGTATCCATAATCTACATTGCAATTAAGGAAGCGTTTTAAGTTATGTTTAGTTATAGTGTTTATAGTATTTGCTACAGTAATATTTAGTGCGTTTGTTTGGTCACCATAAGGTGATTTTAAATTTCAAACTTTACTTTTATGAATTAAACTTTACTTTGAACAGACAATAAGTGATTTAAAGTGATTCGAAATGATTTAAAGTGATTTAGGATAAAAGTGATTTAAATTGATTCAGGATAAAAGTGAATTATTTTAATAAAAAGAGTTGCTATATCAAGACCTTGCTAAAATAGATGAAGACAAACTTTGTAACATGGATAGAAGAGGACCTTTTAGTGATAGATGTTGACATTGTTCTTCTGTGGTTTGACGTTGACCTTTTAGTGATAATCCATCACTGACCAAACAATTGTCTAGGTTTGAAAGGCTCTCTGACTAAGACTCTATATTTCTCTACTCACAACACACACAATACATGCAAAAACACACACATAATTGTAACCAATCAAACACTCGCAAATCAAACTCACACACGTTTATACTGCCACTAATATAGATTTATGAGTTAAATCATCAAACAAATGAACTGTTTGTTGAAATGGTACTAAGAATACTTTATTTGAATGTATGTCTACATTCATCCATATCTTTTCTTAAATAAATTGATAATTTGTTATAATCTCTCAAAATTCTTACTTATATCAATCTAAATCATTCCTCCCACTACATATAAATGTGTGTGCGCATTTGTTTTAGATAATTAAGGGTAAGGGTTCTTATGTTTCGAATTTATAGTTGTTTTATTGACTCACATATTTCGATAATTTTTATATTTCAAATATTTTCAGGTATACATTGAAGGATACTTGGTGTAAGTTGTAAAGATTACTTGGTGTAAGCTGTAAAGTAATGGGTCTTGTGCAACATATTGTTTCTCTATTTTATGCACGTTTGTATTTTTTATATTTCGTCTTTTGTAAAGTTAACTAATTATACATGGTTATGATGATATTTGGGTATGAAATGATGGTTTTTTTGGTGGTTTGGATATGTATTGATGATTGTAAGTTTTGTAGACAAGTTTAGAATTTTCTGGATATCTATTTTTAAAGGAAATTCTGCCAAAATTTCTTGAAATTAGTACCGACTAGCTCAATATTTTAGTGGTTGGATATGTATTGATAATTGAGTATGTATGAATTTATGTGGTGGTATGTGGTGGTATTAATTTTTAAAGGAAACTCTACCGACTAGCTTGATGTTTTTCGTTACGCCGTGCCTTTAGGCACATGTTATCGCTAGTGTATATATATATATATATATATATATATATATATATATATATATATATATATATATATATATATATATATATATATATATATATATATATATATATATATATTCAGTTTCTAGGGACCTCTTTGCGGAGATGGGGGTGTCAAACCCAAACTCTCCTCCCCTGTCCACCTCATCGATCCCTTCTAGGGATATTCTGGTCCGAAGTGTTAGCATGGGCGAATCTGAAATCAACCCTATCCCCATGGCTCTCGACAGTAGCTCGGAGGACTCAGTTGTGAGGACTCAGCTTGACTCTTCGTTGGAGGTCAATATTGGACCAGCTCTTGGCGTGCACGCAAGAGAAATTTTTGTAGCTGCTCAACATTTCTCCCAAAAGGACAGGGATGAAGCCTTGTTCTAGAGGAGGAAAAACAGTCACCTTATGGACTTCCTCTCAGCTCATGGTATATCATCCTTGGATGTATAGGCTTATCTTTCTGAAGGCAAGATTCAAAATCTTGGACATGCTCGCCAAGTAATTGTAATTCTCCACCCTTAATTCCTAGACCTGGATCCTCTGCAGCTCGTTTCACTTCCTTGAGGAAGAACTCAGTACAAGATTTGGCCGATAAAGCCCCTATTTCTTCCCCCCCCCCCCTTTATTTGGCTCTGCAATGAACTTCTCTATCTTAGGGAAAGGGTCTGATGCTATTACTTCAAACTAACGTCCTATATCCCCTACAGAGGAAGGTGAAATCTCTCCAACAGTCTCTGTTGATGTCCCTAAAGGTTGGAGTATTGTAGTTACAAAAAACTTGGGACAAGCTAGCAGATCCCTCTCTTTCCACCCCCCTGTTATGGTGAATGGTGACATTCTGGTAAAGCTAGCGAGGGGAAACCTTATCTGGTCGACCAACTTGGTTGGCTATTTCCTGCACTCTAACCTTCCTTTTAAGGTTGTTGAACCTATTGCTAAACGGTTGTGGGGGAACCTGGGTCTTACCAAAGTTTTTCTGCACAACAAGGGTTACTATATATTTAAGTTCAACTCCTCCAATGATCGTGACAATATCCTTGCATCTGGTCCATGGCATTTTGCCTCCAAAGTGATTATTCTGTAGAAATGGCAAGAAGGTGTGGAGTTCACTAAGTCTGACTGTGACAAAATCCCAATCTGGGTTAAGCTCAGCCAAATCCCTCTCCCTTATTGGTCTGATGAGGGGATCAGCTATATAGCTAGTGCCCTTGGTAAGCCTCTCTTCACTGATGAGATGACAACTAATAATGACTTCCTAAATTTTGCACGTGTGTTCATTGAAGTAACTGCCACATCCTTATTCCCTTCCTCCATCAAAGTTGTTGTTATGCACTTTGAGAAATCAGAAAAGACCTATGTTCCAGTTGATGTTGAGTATCAAAGTAGACCACCTTCCTGCCCTTCCTACAAAGTCTTTGGTCACGTTCAAGTTAAATGCCCTAAAGCAAACTTCAAATGGGTACCTAAAAGTCCACCGGCACCCCCTACTGGAATCACAAATATTGCTATGGTTAGCCATACGAACTTGATTGTCTCTCTTTTTTTTTTTTTTTTTTTTTTTTTTTTTTTGATAATGTGGAGTTTCCCAACCCCAGTCGGACTAAGTCTCCCCACCCCGGACCAGGCTTTGCGCACAGGCTCGGCCTAAGACATGGCTCCGCCCAGAAATGTGCGATCCGTGGCCACACGGACCAGTTTTAATTGGCCCTCACACTTGTTGCAGGCGGGGATCGATCCCAGGATGCCCGAGTTTACGGTTCACCCCAGGTGGAAACTTACCGCTGCGCCAAGTGTTGTGGTTGATTGTCTCTTTTGAAGGTCCAAGGTTGCCCTCCCCTTCACCAAAGGTTATATATCTATCTCTAAGGGAAATGAGAACCCCCCCCCCTCTAATGAGTGGGTGACAGTGGCTAGAGGGGGCCAAATTTAGTTCGGATAACACCACCCCAAATGCTTCCATGATAGTGTCCAATACTTTTGATCCAATTGACCAACCTGATCTCATTCTTGGGTCTGACTAGGAATCTCTAGCTGCCACAAATCCCCTAGTTACTAGACTAAAGGTTGTTGATGAAAAGGAAGGCAAAGACTTGAAAAACAAACAGATTAGTGGTATGGGGAATCCCAAAGCTGCAAAAAAGAGGAAAGGCAAGGTTAAAACAGGTAACACCCCCCACCATTAGTTTAATTTATGCTGACAGCCTACAACATTCGTGGTCTTAATAAATAGCCTAAATAGGCCTATGTAAAGCAAATTATTGTTGATTATAATGTATCCATTATTGGATTGATTAAAACGAGAGTCAAGCTTACTAACGCCAAGAAAATTTCTCGAAAGCTGTGTCCCAACTGGGAATGGCTTTCAACTATGATTTTCATGACAATTGTAGAATTTGGGTGGGTTGGAATCCTAATCTCTGGAATTTGGATGTTTTGTTTGCCTCCTCCCAAGTCATACATTGTAAGGTGCAATCTTTAGATTTTATTAGTACTTCTTTCTTTGTCTCCTTTGTTTATGGATTAAACTCTTATATTGAAAGAAGTGACTTGTGGAACAAGGTGGGTGTAGTGTCTCCCCCTGGAAGTTGGGTGATTTCAATATTATCAAAGATCTTTCTGAGAATAACCAACCAAATGATATCTGGGACATTGGAAAAAATGATTTCAAAGAATGCATTTCCTCTATTAGCATTGATGATCTTAGAGGCATTGGACCTTTATTTACTTGGTGGAACAACCAATTATCTCAGCATGTACATAAAAAGCTTGGCCGGGTAATGGGTAATTCGGCTTGGTTCTCCAACTTTGATCTCTTTCTTGCTACCTTTGCCCATCGCGGCCTTTCTGATCATTCACTTGTTCTTCTTAATACTAGCATTAAGTTCTCCAAACCCCGTAGGCATTTTCAATTCTTTAATCACATCACTCTCCTTGAGGGTTTTATGGAGGCTGTGGGTTCTACATGGAACACCCCCGCACCCTACATGGGAACCCTATTTATGTTTTCTCTAAAAAGTTGAAAGGTACCAAACATGCTTTATTCTCTCTTAACCTCACTACTGGCAATCTCACCTCTTTGGTAAAGTTGGCCTAGAGACGAACTGCATTTGGTACAATCTCTCCTACATGACCACCCTTTGGACCCGGCTAACCCATCCTTGGAGATAAACTGCACCCAAAGGCTTTACCAGGCTATTGATAGGGAGGAAGTCCTAATGCAATAGAAATCGAGAGCAAACTGGTTAGCTTTAGGCGACCGGAACACCACTTATTTTGCTAATATGGTGAAGAGCAGATGAAACTCCAATAAAATATTTTCTATCCTTAATGATGATGGAGTTATGGTGCATGGCAAGGACAATGTTGAGGCTATCGTTGTTGACTATTTCAAAACCTTATTTAATGCTTCAGACACTCCTTATGCTGGGTTTAACACTTTTGGTATATCCCCCTCGAATCTGGTGAGCCCTTCCCAAGCTTTGCAGCTCATTGCTCCTGTTTCTGACTCGGAGATCTTTAAGGTTCTAAACTCCATGAAACGCAACAAGAGTCCTGGACCGGATGGTTTTAATGTCAATTTTTTCCTTAGCTGCTGGGATATTGTTGGACCTGATTTTTTAAAAGCTGTCCATTTCTTCTTCTCGGCTAGCAGGCTCACCAAAGGGATTAACTCCACAGCTCTAGTCCTTGATCCCCAAATGCCTCAATCCTTCATCAATGGCAGACTTTCGGCCTATTTCCTGCTGCAACACTATTTACAAATGTATTGCAAAGATCATCTCTAACAGACTCAAGGAAGTGCTGCCCCATATTATTGACACAACACAATCAGCCTTTGTACAAGGTAGGAGTATATGTGAAAATATTCTAATTGCTCAAGAACTTTTCCAAGGGTTCACCAGGACGACATGACCTCCTAGATGTGCACTCAAGATCGATCTTAGGAAAGCTTTTGATACGGTTCGCTAGGATTTTCTGTTTGATACCCTCAAAGCAATTCAGTTACCAACAATCTTCATAGGGTGGATCAAAGCTTGCACTACCTCAGCCATGTTCTCTATTAAATTGAATGGCACTCTTGCAGGATTCTTTAGTAGCTCTCGTGGGCTTTGCCAAGGAGACCCTTTGTCCCCTTTCTTGTTTGTCATAGTTATGGAGATGATTTCCCTTCAACTTAACAAAGCTACCTCAGCCACTGATTTCACTTATCATTGGAAGACCAAGGATTGCAAACTTACTCACCTTCTTTTTGCCAATGATATCATTATTTTTAGCAATGCAAGCCTACCCTCCATTGCTATTGTCAATTCTTGCATCCTATCTTTCTCTCTGGTAGTCTTATTCCAAATTCCCACAAGAGTCACTGTTACCTAGCCAACACTAATGCCTCCTCTACACGCAACATTCACTCCCTTCTTGGGTTTCAACTAGGATCTTTACCTTTTAAATTCCTAGGAGTACCCTTATTATCGAAAAAGCTCTCTTACACGGACTGCGTACCTCTTATTCAACGGATTACCAACCGTGCCACTTCTTGGACATCTAAGGTCCTTGCCTTCTCTGGAAGGTTACAATTGATCCATTCCATTCTCTTCTCCTCAAGTCTACTGGTGCACTCATTTCATGCTCCCGAAAAGCAGTCTTAAGAGAAATTCCAGAATTACTCGGCAGATTCTTGTGGAAGGGACAAACTTTGTGTAAGTATGGTACAAAGGTAGCCTGGTCTAATATCACATTACCCAAAGATGACGTAGGGTTAGGACTTAAAAATCTGTTAGATTGGAATAAAGCTTTGCTGTTGCAAAATTTCCTCCACCTCATCAGCTATCAATCCCACTCTCTTTGGGCAAACTGGATGAAAGCCACTTTCTTAAAATCTAAGACCATTTGGCAAGTTACACTATCCCCCGATTGCTCCTGGATATGGAAGCAATTCCTTAAATTATGCCCCCTCGCTCTTCAATATCTAAATACATTGTGGGGGATGGACAACACATTGTGTGTTAATGGGGTAGTTATTAACCCTTCTCTTACTCTCCTTTCCAATTCTAGACTTCCACCACTTGCCACAATTAGCTTTCTCCTCTCCGGCAAATCCTGGGCCTTCCCAGTCAGCAACCACCATGAAGTCATTCTCCTCCTGCAACAAATCCACCACCTTCCCCTCCCATCCCCTAGGCCTGACCAAGTTTTTGGGGCACTTGTGATATTAAGACTGTTAAGGCTAAATAGATTTGGGAATCAATCCAAGCAAGATCTCCCAAGGTTCCTTTGAGCTATATCATTTGGAATAAGTTTCATGTTCCTCGCTATTCCTTCATCCTCTGGCTTGGGCTCCTTCAAAAACTCTCCACAAACGACCGGACCAAAAAGTACACTAGCAGAACATGGAACTGTCCTCTTTGCAATCAACAGTTAGAATCCTTTAACCATTTCTTTTTTGAATGTGCTTACTCTTCAATCATTCTCCAATGTGCCGTGACTTTAGGAAATTGGACCACTCTTTTTTTTTCCCGCTAATTTGTTTGTATATTGAGAAGAAAAAGAGATAAAACAATCACAAAAGGGCATACCCCAGAAGTTTTAGGTGAACCACATGGGACAACCCCCAAAATGGACAGCTAAAGACTAACAACCAAGCCAAAGCAATAAGGAACATTACAAAACAGAGCTACAAGCAAAAAGAAGCAAGCCGAAGCCTAAACAACCAATCAGCTGAAACTAAGCATCCAAATGAAACAATCTGGTGACTAAATGAAACTGTAAAACTGCCATTTGCAGACAGAACTGCAGAAGACAACAGAATCAACCGAACTGAAGCAGCTACCGAACAGACTGAAGCTGTCAGCACCTAAGAGGCTGAACTGTAGATCCCGAAGCCTAGTAGGAGCTGTGGGGCAGAGAGGCCGAACCATATAAGCCTAACCTACCAGCCCAGATCCCCCAGCTTCCAAAGGCTAAACCAAGGAGCCGAAACCAAGCTACAAAACTAGCCCTTCACTGACCCCATAAGTCGAAACATTAACCAATCCGGAAGGAGGCAGCATCCGAACCAGTCCGGACTGAAAACAACAACGAACCAATCCGAACTAAGCGCCAGCCGACACCCGAAGCAGCCGAAGATGTGAATGCTGAACCCTTGAATGAACTGCGAGCGCCATGAAGCCGAAACCAATGAACACTCACCCCCCCAGCTCCAAATCCGTGAGCCCCGAAGTCCGAACCTCTCAAGACTAGACTGCAGTACCGAAGAGGGAGCACCGAAGCCCGAAACCGGAAGACAGCAACCAGCGCTCTATCAAACGAAGCCCCCCCGAAGTCATTGAGGGGTCCCCAAGCCCCAAACCCGAAACTAGCGAACCCCCCTAGCCGGGCCACGTGACCATGCCAAGAGACCGAGCCAGCCCGTCATTGACCCTAGAGCTGAACCCTACTGCTGAAGAGACCGAACTGCCAGAGAAGCCGAACTACCATCGCAAACAGCAACGAGCTGAAGATGCTGCTAGAGCCAGCAAGCCGAACCCAGCAGAAGAACTGAAACCCACTACCTCGAAACTAACCCCTGAGGCCGAACACTTGACCTGCCCAACCCTTAGGCAGACCCCGAAGCTGAGATTGAACCAGTGGCCAGAGGCGCATAGGCCATCCCCTATAATGACCAAGCTGAATAACATGGGCGAGTGCCGGAGAGACACTGCCAATTCTGATCTTGTCCAAGAACCCCAGCCAAAGTAATAGCTAACATTCGCTACTGAGACGTGCCCAGCCACCTGCTCTCCTGGAAGCACCGAAGCAGCGGAACTGCCGACACCCCGTGAAAAAGAACCCAACCCTACAACCACCCCCAGAGGTTGGGCCTATTTTGGACTTTTTTAGAAAAAACAGAGGAAGAAGATAACCTAGCCTTAATGACATTGGTTATCTCCCTAGAGAGAACCCCCATAGGCATCTTGGTTTTGTTATGGACAATGGAGTTCCTAACTGACCAGATTTTGTATACTGTAGTAGAGAGAACCAGCTTTAGAATATCCGACCTGAGTTTGCTCCCTCGATATTGGATAATGTAGACCACAAGGTTGTCCCAATTCATAGGAGCATTAGTCCAGGCACCCACTGCTAAAGTAGAGGAGAGAACATATGAAGAATAGGGGCATTCGAAGAACAAGTGAGGGAATGTTTCCACATGGGAATCACAGAGGGGGCAAGCCAGCTGGCGGAAGCTGGAATAGCTAGAAAATCTGTCATTCGTGGGTAATCTTTGCCGAAGATCAAGCCAAAGAGTAAAGGAAAATCTTGGAACGTGAAGAGAATGCCATAGCAGAGCAGCCCATGGAACTAGCGGAGCACGTGGCCGAATAGATTCCCAAATGAGAGAGGCCTTGACATATTTCAGCTCACAAGATTCCCATAAGATCTTGTCATCGGCAGCAGTCGGCGCAGGAAGAGAAGTAATAAGGTCTCGGAGTTGTTTCCAAGCTCCCGAGGAAATGACAAAAGAGACACGAGCGTTTAATGGGATTCGTGAGTTGGAAAGCAGATACGGAGAAGGGCTTAATGCCTGACCATTCAACCATGGGTCATGCCAGAACCTAAAAGAATTGCCATTCCCAACTTTATAGATAAGAAAATTTAAAGCTAAAGGCCGCAGTTTAAGAATCTTACGCCAAATCCAAGAGCAGTCCGATGGAGTAGAACAATGCTAGAAATTAATCTTTGGAAGAACTGAGGCTTTGACCCACTTTGCCCATAATGAAGTTGGGGAAGGGGAAATAACTCTGAGCAAATGGGATAAAATGAGGGCTGAGTTCCAATCGGCAAGATTTTTTATAGCCAGGCCTCCCTCCACATAGGGGGTAGACAAATCCTTCCAAGCGACTTTAGAACCATACCTTAGAAGAGAGGAGCCCTTCCAAAGGAATCTGCACATTATAGATTGGATTGCACGCATTAACGATTTAGGCAAGATAAAGTGGGCTGCCCAGTAGGATTGAATGGCAAATAGCACTGATTTTATCAACTGCACTCTGCCGGCATAGGAGAGGGAGCAGGAAGTTCAAGAAGTGACTCTCGCGGTGATTCTGTGAATCAGAGGCTGGCAGTCGGAGTGTGTAAGTTTAGAAGAGATGAGGGGAACTCCAAGAAATCTAATTGGAAGAACTCCAATCGGTATACCCAGCAGCTGATTTATACTTTCCTTGACATCATTTAGGGACATTTGCTAGAAAGCATAGGTTATTAAGAGCGTTGGGGATTAATCCGAAGAACATTGAGAATGATTGGATGCTCGAGTGGATGATAGAAACAGATGGCAAGTCTCCATGGCAGAAAATTATAATATCATCCGCGAAACATAAATGAGTAATGTTGCATGGTTCTGTTTTCCAATGGAACTTGAAATTCGGCAGGAGAGTTTCCTTATTCAGAATCATAGATAATACTTCCATGGCTAAAACAAACAGATAAGGGGACAGAGGATCTCCTTGACGAAGACCCCTTGCTCCCTTAAAGTAGCCGACAAGGGAGCCATTGACTTTAACAGAATACATTGGCGTTGTGATGCACTCTCTAATCAAGTTTATAAAAATGGGTGGAATCTGAAGCAAATTCAGCAGGTCTAGAAGAAAACCCCAGTCAACTGTGTCAAAAGCCTTCCTGATATCAATTTTTAGAGCACACCTTGCCAGACCAAATAAGCGATGATAGTTTCTGAACAGCTCCTGAGCAAGGAGAATATTATCGCTAATACTTCTACCCGAGATAAAAGCTGACTGAGCATGGTCTATAATGGACGAGAGGACTAGTTTTAGTCTATTGGCAAGAATCTTTGCTATACATTTGTATATTGTGTTGCAACAAGAAATGGGTCTGAAGTCTGCCATATTGGAAGGGTTTTCTGTCTTCGGGATCAAGACTATGACCGTAACATTCACTCCCCTCGGAAGGAGACCGGTTCTGAAGAAAGAGTGGACAGCAGCAGTGAAGTCTCGACCGATTGTATCCCAACAGTGAAGGAAGAAGTTAACATTGAAACCATCAGGCCCCGGGCTTTTATTCTATTTCATGGACTGAAGGACCGCCTTAATTTCAGAATCAAAGATTGGAGTGGTTAAAGCAGCTGCCTGGGGAGGAGAGATCCTCTTAGAAATAAATTTTTTAAGATCATCACGCCCCAGATAGAATGAAGGGGATGACCCCAAGAGATCTTGGTAATAGACCACCGCTACCTGCTAAATACCTTGCTGGTCCTCAATCAAGTCACCCGAGTTGTTGAAGATAGAAAGAATTTTGTTGTGGTTCCAATTACTCTTAATAACAGTTACAAAGAACTTAGTGTTTTTATCTCCCTGGGCTAGCCAAATTGCTCTTGATTTCTGGAGCATGAGAGATTCTTAAAGAGCCATTGCTTTCCATAAGGATTTGATAGTTGATGATTCTTGAGCTAATAAAGGAGGGTTCAAGGGATTAGCCTGGAGAGACATTTGGATGGAGTCCAGATGACCTTGAAGCTTGCTTACATTACTCGACAGATTACCTCTAAAAGAATTCAAGGCAACAAGAGCTCTCTTGGTTCTCCTCAACTTCTCATTAAGGATGTAAAAAGAATTCCCATGGATACTATTGGACCAATAATCCGAAACGGCTTCTTTGAACCCATCTAACTCGAGCATGAAATTAAAGAATTGAAAGGGTTTTTTAGGCCGCCTCAGATGATAACCAGTGTTGAGAATAACTGGGCAATGGTCGGAAAGGCCACGTGGACCAAAGGTGGTTTGGGAATCAGACATGGTGCTAAACCAAGAATGGTTTCCCATAGCTCTGTCTAGCTTCCTAAAGATTGGGTTTCCTACCTGGCAATTCCACAACGTATGCAGAGGCCCAATAGCTCGAATGTCATCTACTCCAATAGTGTCTAAACAATCATTGAAATTCGTCATACCAGCATCCCAGGAAGGATCACCTCCTTCAGATTCAGAAACCCGTCTGATAGTGTTAAAATCCCATAGGATGCACCAGGTGTCCGGAGAGGATATAGATTTGAGGTCATCCCACAATTGCCTGCGCTCCACTACTGAATTCAAGCCATAAACGATCGAAGCTAGAATAGAGGTATCATCATGAATAGGGGTAAGTTTGAAATGGGATAATTGAGAAGACTAAAACAGGCTGTCCACTCTCCAGATATTAGGATCCCACCCCAGCCAGATCCTGCCGTTCGGATGGTGATCATAGTTGAACGTCCAAACCCAGTTACGACACAAGGCTCTCGAGATCCTGAGTGCGTTTGGAGCTTTGATTCTGGTCTCAAGAAGACCCATAAAAGAGATATGGTTGTTTAACAAAAGGTTACGAACGAGCGCCTGCTTTGGCTTCTTATTTAACCCCCTGACATTATAGGAACAAAAATATGTCATAGTGAATGGGGGATAAGCTTAATCAAGAAGGGGAAGACCCCTTGGACCTTTATTTCTCTTCTTAGAATTTTGAATTGGCTCTTTCCCAGGCCTGGATTTATGCTTTAGGTCCCTACATTCCTTTTCGTCGACCTGCTTGAGCCTATCCACCAGCGGGTTGGGGGGACTAGGAGATTCAGAGTCTTCATCAAGAAGAAGGGGAGAAGCAATAGGGTTAAAGGTATTTGAATAAGGAACTGGGTGAACAGCAGGAGGGGAGGATGGTTTTTTAGGTCCTTTAGAGACAGCTGTCCAAGAACCTTCCGGATCGGGGGGAGGAGAGGCTTTGGTAACAATAGTGATGGGGGGACAAGTGGCCTCAGAAGGACAAGGCGGAGCCTTGGGTACCCACTGAAAGTTTGATTTAGGACATCGGAGCAAGGAATGACCGAAACAGTTACAATTTGAGCAAGAAGGAGGTCTGCTCCAATACTCCACTTTCACCTCAACGGTATCTTCAGCCAAGTCCGCTCCATTGAAAACAACTGCATTAATTAAGACCGGGAACATAGACGAGGCATTCATCTCAATGCAAATCCTGGCATAGCTCATTGGCTCAAGCTTAGATGTCATATTATCTGCGAATAATGGACGACCAACAGAGCTCGCTAGGTAGCTCAACCCCTCTTTTGTCCAGTAAGAGAGGGGTATATTGCTAAATTTAACCTAGATTGGGACTTTGCTACAGTCGACATTTGCAAGTTTAACCCCTTCATGCCAATGCTGTAGAAGAAGAAGCTTGGATGCTATATACCATGGGCCTGTTGCTAGAACATTGTCCTTGTCTACTTCTGAGTCGAACTTGAATATGAAATACCCCTTTTCAGGGAGATAAACTTTAGCCAAACCCAAGTGTCAGCAAAGCTTCTTTGCCGAGGTCTCGACAAGCTTGAAAGGTAGTTTAGACTGAATGAAATGACCAACTAGACTGGTGGACCACTTATGCAGGCCAATCTTTAGGACTTCAACTGGAAGATTAACCGTAACACTCCCTTCAGCCAAGGCAGAGGGGAAGAAGCTCAGACCCAAGTTCTTCTCTGAGACAGAGTTTGAAACAATCGAGCTCCAAGATTTAGGAGGAATGGACTGGTTGTCGGCTTTCTCCCGGACCGGAGGTGCCACAGGCTCTGGAAGACTACCCGAAGTAGTGGCCAGGGGGGTAAGGGGAGGAGACGATGCTTCCTTTGGAGAACTCCGACCAGATTCGAGTACCTTACGGGCATTTGTTAGAGCAGCGGAAGTCCCTATAGTGGAAAGGTTGTTAACATCATCTAGAGGGAGACCCAAGGCTGATATATATTCCATTAACTTTGCATTCTTCCTCCTTTCTGCTAGGGCCTCCTCTCGGCCATTTCTAGAGAAGAAATGAGCTGCTTTAAAGATATCTTGAGCTTCCGAACTAGCGGCTGGGCCAAGGTTCTCTCCAAGCTGAGCTTCAAATGCATTTGATTCATCCGAGCTTATAGAAATATTCGAGGGGTTACGCTCAGACTCCACCATTTCCACAGATTCAGTGGGGGAGCTCGGCTTAGAAACGCCATATTCTGCAAAAAGCTCACGAGACGGGCTACTCACGGAGTTTCCGGCTGAGAGATGGGGGTGGTCAACCATGGCTCTGGTTAGCTGAGGCACCGGAGAAGTCAAGAAGGAAGGACAGGGGAGGGCGGGAGAAAGGAGGATGACGGTAGAGGACGGGAGGGAGAAAGGAGGATGGAGGAGGAGGAAGGACCAAACGGGAAAACAGAATAGTTGGTGAAGATGGGAAAGGTAGGTGAGGGAGGGCGGGAGACTGAAAAGGAAATATGGAGCGAACGGAAGGGGAGGAGGGGGGGGGGGCAAATAGAAACCTAGGATCCTAGTGAGAAGGGAGAGAACATTTCCATTCTCTTGGGATGCTATTATTGCTTACCTGATTTCATACCAAGGCTCGCAACTGTCTTAGAATATCCTATGCTTAACAGTGGCCACTTGTTTCTACAAAGTCTGGGAGGCTCGAAACAACAAGATCCATATTGGCTCCATTATTCCTCCTAGGACCCTAGCCAAAGATATTATCCATCTCATTAAGTCTAGACTTTTTAAATATAACTCTTTTATCAAGGCCACACATTGTAATCATTTATGTAATTGGTTGTTAGTTTAGCTGTTTTAGTAAGTGGGTAGTAAGATGGGCGAGCTGGTGAGGTGGGAGAGCTGGTGAGGTGGTAAGGTGGGAGAGTTGGTAAGGTGGGTGAGCTGGTGGGGCATGAGGTGAGGCCTTGTTTTGGTTTCGGGCGAGCTGGTGCTGTTGGAAAGCATGACCTTGGGCGAGGCCATGTTTTGGCTTCGGTCGAGGTGGTTAGGTAGGCGAACATGTGGGCTCGAGTGGGTAAGATAGGCAAGCATGCGGTGAGACCTTGATTTGGCTTCGGCCGAGACGGTGTTGTTTGGGTTCGGGCTTCGGGGTGAGGTGGTTTCGGGCATGGGCGAACTACTGTTGTTTTTTAAATGGGAGTATGGGCGAACTGGGTCGGCTGATTCGGGTGCTAGCAGCAGCTCTTTCAGGTGCTGGCAACAGCTGTTTCGGCTGCTCTCGACACTTTCGTCTCTTGGTCTCTGCTGCTCTTCGGCACTTGAGCGCTTATGTCAGCTGCTTTTCGCCACAGATTTAGCGAGCTGAGTTTGGAGTAGCTGCTACTTGTCACATGCCAGCAGATGCTCTCTTTTGGCTCCTCTGGCTCTCGTTTTTATTTTATATGCACGTTTTATCCTATAAATTTATTCTTCCGATTGTTTTGGTCGTTGGTCTTTTGTTCCTCTTTTGGAGGTTGTCCCATGAGGTATTTTCTATAGTTTCTAGGGCATGCCCCTTTGCGGTTGTTCTTTCTCCCTTTTTTTTCTATATACAAACAAACTTAGCAAAAAAAAAAAGTAGCACATGGACCGGGTGGAAGTGGCAAAAGGTTAGGATTGACCCTGATTCTTATTTTGCTGGAAACCCCTATTCTGTTGAAATCCCCTATTTTGATACTACCCTCCAGCTTGCCACTGACCTTGCTGCTGACCTCCACGACCACCCTGCTGCATTGGATAAGCAAAATCCCTTCAAGGATTAAGTCGCTTACCCGATGGAGACTCATTCCAATTATTTTGCCTTCTATTCTAATTTCTACCAAACTCCCTTCTGATTTGGAAGCTTGAAAGTCCTTGTGTTCCATTTCCACACTGTTAGCTGCATTAGCCACCTGTGATACATCTGTAAATGTGGTGTGGATGATCGATCACCTATACTCATATTTCAAAGCACATTTGAATTTTTCTGCTTGTTGTGCGCTATTGAATTTTTCTATGCATCCCTATCAACGTTTGGGAAATACTGCTGATAGAAAAGGTCACAAAAACCGCTCCATATGAGTCCATCCATAAATCCATCTCGTTGTCTGCTTCAATGATTTCCACCATCGTTGAGCATCATCCTCTAGCTTATAAACTGTTAATCTCACCTTCTAATTTTCTGAACACCCAATCACATCAAAGATCTTCTCCAAGTGGGTGATCCAGTTCTCCGCATCAATTGGAGTCGGAGCAAAACAAAAAGATTTGGGCTTCTGCTTAATAAACCTCTCCAACAACACATAACGGCTGCACTGGCTGAATACCCTGCATAGCCTGTTCCACGACATGCGTAACTGTCTCATTTACCATTGTTGCTACCATAGTCGGGGTTATTGTTGCATTACCCTAGTTCCCATCGTTTTCACCCTGATTAACAGCCTTAACCTGGGGCTGCCTCTGACCCCTCCTACAGTTTTTACCCTGCCTCCCAGCAATTCTCGAAGACCTACGAGCCATCTATGATACAAATCAAACATACAAGAACAAACAGATCAAAATAAATAATCAAGGCCAAATTTATGCAGAACGAAAATAAAACACAATACAACTCTATAATAAAATCTTATAACTACCCAATGGTCTACCCATAACTCACAGGTCAAGCCTAAAAGGAAATCCACAAGATCCTAACCTAAGCTCTGATACCAACTCTATAATACCCCCTTTCTGAAAAAGGAATGTCACGCACAACCATAAAAAATATAAACCTCTAATAAATCTCAAAATATGAAGGGTCCCAAGTAGGGTAGAGAGAGAAGCTCTGACTTCTCTCTAGGACACCCCCCCTATGCTTTTTGCTCCACCTCCGATCAATTCCATCCTATTTCCTTCTTTCCACTTACCGGCCCACCCTTGCTACTCTCTCCCCATTCCACTGCCTTTTTGCTTGACACATTTGGAGTCTATCCGGCAAACTTCATATGTGTCTTAACCAGAAAACTAATTTTTTCACCTATTTTGGCAAAGTCCGGTGGCTTGTAGGTTATGCTAAATTTTTTCTTCTGTGAGTATGGGAGCATTCTTCTTGGCAGTGGGTGGATCTCAGTTGCTTGGATCTTGTTTTGGAACTTTGGCTTGACATCCGGCCCACCTGTTTCCTCACCCTCTCCTCCTTATGGCCCACCATATCTTCTTGGGTATGAAGTTATGATCTGTGCAGGGGATTGGTAGGGTTTGTGTTTCAGATCTTGTTGTCTGCTGATGTTTGGGATTTTAGACTTTGGATCTTGTACGGATGACCGGATTCCTTTGTGTGCGTCCTAATCCGTGATTCTTATTTGCTCATTGTTTGTACCGATTGGGTTCGTTGTCTGTTTTGTACCGATTGGGTTGTTTTAGCCTAATTTGGTACTGATTCTCAAATCTGACTTTACGGCTTTTACTGATTATTCATTTTACTGTTCAATTTTGGATCTTTTCCGATCTTCCTTTCCTATGTTCATCTCTGTTTGTTCATGGGTGGTTGAGCTTATGTTTTAACCCCACCTCTTATATCTCTTTCTGACCACCACCCTCTGTTGCACTCATTTCTCCCCCTTCATCCTGCGGCCCACCCTTTCTCTCCCGTTTGAAGAGTTCGGATCTGATCTTGATGAAGCTTTGGGCTGGTTTGGGTTTTGTAGAGTCTTGATGGTCGACTTTGTTTATTTTTGGGTGGTGATATGCCGGTGTTTAGTTCGGAAATCATTTTCATTATTGTTGAGTTCAAGATCTGATTTCCGTAAGTTAAGGTTGATAGGCCGGATTCTGTTTGTTTGGGTCCGGGCTAGTATGTTTTTGCATACCAGCTTTCATGTTCAAGGTGATTTGCCGGTTGATTTTGGGGCTGCACATGGTCTCCTGTTGGTCATCCATGTGTTGTGTCATTTGAATCATCACGTGGGCTGAATTGGGACAATGACTGATTCGAATCAATTGTTGCTCTCTTGATGTTTTGGTGGGCTCGATTTTGCTAGCTAAACTATAACTTTTGGCTGGTTTGAAGCTTTGTAACATCCTTAGCTGCACGTGGGTTGTACATCCCACCCATGAAACTGCTGGGCCCCACGTTATGTAGCTCACGTGGGTCCATGTTGCTGATCATTGAGGGCTGGTGCTTGGATTTTAAATGATTATGCAGCCTCAAGTGGGCTATCCATTGCATCACACAAGTCCTTATTGTTGTAGCTAAATATGTCATTATCTATTTTAGTTACTGTTTATTTAGTTGGTTCTCTTTCCTAGCTTTGGGATGTGAGGAAGAATTTAATTAAGTTAGGAAATTGGTTTCCTTAGTCTTATCTAGGTGTTTTAACCTTCTCGGGAGAAGAAGGTTATGTTCTGATCTTCATTGTAATATCTTTTGTTTTTTGCATATTTATAAACAAACAAAATTTAGCAAAAAAAAAAAAAAATCTCAAAATATCTCCAATGAAATTGAAAACTAATTGTCACATACTCCAATTTAAATAGAAGGAACTCCACACTTACATACTTTACTAATAAGAAATAAATGCCAAAATGGTCCAAACATCCATATACAAAAATATTAGGAAAACCAAGTCTAATGATAAGTCTCAAAAACTAATCTACTCATTTGGATCAAAGGTAGCTCTCATCCCACATATCTTGATCACCCCTGATTACCTGCCAGAAAAAAGAACACAGTGTGCGCCAATTGCCCAGTACGGATATAAAAAAATATTATACACATATATAAAACAATATATATATATATATATATATATATATATATATATATATATATATATATATATATATATATATATATATATACACACACACACAGAAAGAACTGAATGAACGAACAATTACAACTACTATCCAAATATGAATATATCGAATTTTGTGAGACAAGATACAAATGATTGACACTGTTGAACCGACAACTATAGTCAAAGGAATTCCAAACAAAATAAGGCTGAATCAAATGGTTATAAGGTAACAATTTCATAATGAGCTCAAATACAAATAGCCAAAGGCTAACAAAATACATCAGTACCATGATGTATATAAATCAAATCGGATAGTACGAACGAAACATATACGTCACTAATCTGCCAAACAAATCGAATCAAATCAAATACTGGGTCAACCCATATGTATCCCGAACAAATATATCAAATGGCCAAAGCTCATACCCAGAGCATACAAAAGGATACGCCGTGGACTGATCACACAGCCACGAAAGGTGTCATGCCCTTGTGTCAAGGGACATGCCTGTGGTACCCCCACAGGTGGTTAGCTCAAGTATACCCTAATGATCAAACTACAAAATATAAGCCAAAAGGGGTTCAAATCACAAGGCTTACATGTCCATCTCCGAATGATATCAAATTATCAAATTATCAAATACGGACATACTCAATATCACAAGATATCAATGATCAAAACAACTCCTGAATGTGAACAAAATTATACGAAGAATGATACAAACGAATAAAGTCTCCAAAATATACTGACGTGATTAACTAGTTCAAGGAGTACAAATACAAATTTTAATGTCAGCGCCAAAACGAAACTATCACAATAAATTTAACAACAAGGAATAATCCTAAGAAACAATACCAAATTTATAAATGAGTAACAAAACAAACGAATTAAATTTAAAAGAGTATCGCTGAAAAAGTACGAAATTTGTACCTTAATATAGTATCAAAATAATTCGCCGAATCCAACTATCAACCGCTAAACTCCCTCAATTCGATCTAATTATCAAAATAAAATATAATACACATAATTAAATTATGAACTTATATAGTTTATATTTTCATAAATTTAATATATTATATTCAGTTTGTACTCAAAGGATATATTTTAATTATAATAACAATATTATAATATTATTTATCACTTTCTGCCTTTTTAGATTTCTGTAAATCTAAGTGTGTGTGTGTGTGTGTGTGTGTGTGTGTGTGTGTGTGTGTGTGTATATATATATATATATATATATATATATATATATATATATATATGATATATCCCAATTGTAAATCAAAATTACGTTAACAAATTCAATTAATCAAGTGGCATAATAAAATTTAAAATAGATTGCAAATACAACAAGAAAATAGATTGTAATTACAGTAGCAAAATAATTCTTTTGTATTCAAAAATAGTCCAACAATTACCTTTGATTTTAAGGATCTTGCTCTTAAACCCTTTTTAATTTTAGTCAAATTCTCTCGTTCTCCTCGTTCTTCTTCCGCCTCTTTCTATTGTTTTCGTTTTATTCCCACAACTCATCGGGTGTAATAAGGTAAAGCTAGGTTTTACTTATTTATTATTAATTAATATGTTTTATTAATTCTTTTAATTTTATTAGGATTTAAAATTACACAAATATAATTTAGACCCAATTAATTTTAATGGCCCAATTTAATGTTATATTACTTATTATGGTCCAAATAAATTAACTATAGTTTGACCCAAATATAAGAAAAGCCCAATTAAATATTTTAAAGCTTACTTAAAAATTTTATTATTTTATTGGGTATTACACCCGAACCCTATGAATCTCAGTTTCCAAGACCAATTAAACAGAGTCAAATAATTTGGCCATATTGCAAAACCTTTCAAAATTCGGTTGAGTTGGTACAACCATTTAACTCCTACCAACTGACGGCTCTATCTAATTTGGACAAATTAAAATCAATCTTTTGAAATCGTCGACATTATATGTAAGACCCCCCAATTTTATGAAATGAAAGTATTCAATTTTCTTATAATTATTATTTCATTTAGTAAATGGTTAAATTGATAAAAGGATTAAAGTTTAGGGTGATATGTGAAAATTTTGCAAAGTAAAGCAAGTTGTTATAAAAAATTTTGCAAAGTAAAGCAATTTTGCAAAGTAAAGCAAGTTTAGGGTGATATGTGAAAATTCTTTTTATCGGGGAATATTCGTACGATGAAACATTCATTGGTGGACCCCACAACAGAATTATTGTCGGAGTTCGAAAATGACAAAATTATCTTTTTATAAAATAACGACGGAAGTTTTACCGTTAACTATTAAAATACACGATGATAAAAGTATAGTAATACGCGTGGTTGCATAGTAGCACACAGTATTGATTATTGATGCTTACGTGAGAAGTCACTCAGTTTTGTTCAATTATTGCTACAGTAATTGCTGCATAGTATCTTATGTTATTTGATTCAATTATTGTCGATATTTTATATATTATTAAATCAATAATTGAGATGATACAATTATTCATATTATTATTTGCAATATTAACGATGTCTATAAAGTTCTGTCGAGGAGAGTTTTGGTCACCTAATTGTGCGCCAATAGGGAAAAATCTTTATTGGAAAGCCCCCTCTTTCTTGGGAATGATCTGGTTTTTAAATATTGTGATTTATAATATTAATGATGAATAATTGTTGAAAGATTAAATATGTGTTAATTGAAGATAAAATGATTTGTGGTAATATTTATTCAATCTTTGATATAAATAAGAAGTCTGTTATGAGACGTTTGTGGTAAGTTTGGTTTATTCTATGGGGGCCCATATGTCATCATCTAAGAGTCACTTTTGCCAATATTAATTGCCTTTACCAGACGTCAAACCACTTGCCGTTTCATATTACAGGCGTCGAACCAATTGTCGTTTCACATTGCGAGCGTCGAACCCATTATTGTTTCACATTACAGGCGTCAAA
This sequence comes from Panax japonicus, assembly GCA_020205505.1. Classification (NCBI taxonomy): domain Eukaryota; kingdom Viridiplantae; phylum Streptophyta; class Magnoliopsida; order Apiales; family Araliaceae; genus Panax; species Panax japonicus. Next base: position 47,455,578 of record CM035095.1, on the reverse strand, counting down.
CCACTTTTCTTTTCGCATCACCAGTCGTCAAGCCACTTACCTTTTCACATTGCAAGGGCTAAGCTAGAAATATTCTGTAAATAGAACCCTATTTCTTCATTATTTTTCACCAATTCATTCAAGTTATAGAGAGAGAAAGTATAGAGAGAATAAGAGAGAAAGAAAAATAGTATTCTGTTAATACACTATTGCAGTATCAAATCTCCTACTAAGGTAAGTGATATTATTTTTTTCGTATACATGAATAGAGTTATTTCTTTCAATACTCGTAAGGACTGTTATTCCATTCTTTATTATTCTATTGGAATAACCTGTCTACGCGGACTACCACATGCATGGTGAAATTCTTTTGTTATTCCATTCTTTATTATTATGTGGGAATAACCTGTATACGCGGACTACCGTATACCTGGTGAATAACCCTTCGTATTCATTTGGTATTAAATAATGGAAAGGATCAATCTACGCGGACTACTGCATGACAGTTGAAAATCCATTTGCAGTTTCGTATTTTGTTCATTTCAGATTCCTAAATTTAAACTTACTATGGTAAGTATTACTTCTATAATTCCTGAAATTAGTACAATATCCTTGATATTTGTGCTTCATCCAATATCTTTTCATGAAAATATTATTCTGAGCATTCTTGATAAGTTTTAATCTTTTCATGCCGGAGTACTATTCACTGGGTACTATTCCTGAAGTACTATTCACGGGGTACTATTCACTCGGGTACTATTCACCCAGGATACTATTCATAACAAAAATTGATTTCTTTTCGGTCCAAATCATTCTTGATACAATATTATTCTTAAATTTTAGTCCATAAAGGAATTTCATGTTGACAATTTGGACAATATGGAATTCTAGATAAATTGAATTATAAATCTTTAAAATTTATCCTTTGCTTTCTTTTAATTGAATTCTTATATCATTGTCATCATCCTCATGCTTATATTATGATGAAAGTCATCTTTGGCTTACCTGAATAGATGGACTGTTGATTGGTATGATTATGACCAGGAATCATTCGGTATAATCATGACATGTAATGTTACAAATAATGTGGTAAAAGTCCTCATTGGCCTGTAGTGCATTGATGGACAGTTGTTGAGATAAACATGACCATTGGTGATAATAATGAATATCCTTGGCCCGTAGATAATTCAGTGACGTGGATTATTTATTATGTTGAGTCTCAGCGATAAAATTGGTGATAATATTAAATCATAGAAGATAGTAGATATCATGCTCTACTTGACTCTTTTAATGGATTGCTTGTTCCGCTGCAGTTAAACTTGATGTCTATTGTATTTTATCAGTTTAACTTTGTTGAAGGTTATCGATAATTTATTCTGCATTATCTTAGTCATAATATTTCTTACTGGGCTAGTTGAGCTCACCCTTTGCTTTCATTATTCTCTTTAGGAAATGAGAATATAGCTGGGACTAGTCGGGGAACAGAGTGAAGGTACAGATGTTTGAATTAGTAGTCCTCACTATTCTATGAAATAGTGTGATAATAAATGTAATGAGGACTTTATTTGAGTGTGGATATTGTCTAGAAGACAATATTTGTATTAAAACTCACAGCTCATGCTTTATATTTAAGTTTGTATTTGTATTATGTACCATGTATTTGGCGACTCAGAATAGGTGATGTATACCTATTTTGGGGGCGTCACATTATATGTCGGTCTTTTCCTATAAATCTCACCCTTCAGATCAAACAAATTCAAATAGAAAATATAAAGGGTAGAGAACCAAACTCCAGGAATTAGAAATTTTCTCGGCATCGACAAAACTTTTAATTCATTTAAATAAATAACATTTATTCTACAAACTAGGATAAAGCTCCTTAGCAATCAACGACTTTCCAGATAATATAGATTTCAATATTAATCATAAAAAGAAACTTTGAGTTAGTTACCGTACAATTCAATCCTTCCACCATACAGTGTTCCAATTAAATATAAGACATGAAATTACTGTCAAGCCTTATTTTATTCAATTATATGTATTTCGATTCTCACATGCACAACTCTAAATAATGCAAATTAGAAACTCCTTAATAATTTCATTTCACCTTGGCCAAGTGTAGACACTTGAAATTTCGCATTCCAGTTACTAACTATGCATGGGGGCAGAATCATCTTTCGTTCCCCGGAGAAAACCTTGGGAAATCATCAAACCAGTCCCCCGGAGACAACCCCGGGGGATCATCAAATCAGTCTCCCGGAGACAATCCTGGGAGATTATCAAACCAGTTCCCCGGAGACAACCCTGAGAGATCATAAAACCAGGCCCCCGAAGACATCCCTGGGAGATCATCAAACCAGTCTCCTGGAGAAAATGCCAGGAGATCATCAAACCAGTTCATCAAGAACAACCCTACTGGTATGGCAGTAAACTAAGAAGGCAAAGGGGAGAGAACGGAAGGAGGCGGTGAAGGAGAGAATATATTTCAGTTGCGAATTATTTTTTCGGTAAGAGATTGATTGTAATTTCTTTAATTATAGCATCTGATTGTAATCATATGGTACTATATATATAATGATGGGAGAATTACCCCATTTTTGTATTCTGCAGAAGGATGGTAGTTAGAGAATTTAGAAAGTAAAATAAATAAATATATTATATTAATCATGAACAGTATTTAGAAATAGTAAGCAAACGACTGTACTTTGGACTGGAACTATTCTAGATGATGTATGGTGGGAAATTATGAATCTATTTGATTTAGGCAATTATCATAGGCACATGAATGAGGTGCATTTTTTTATTAATAAATTATTTCATATGAAGCTGCATGAAAGTATCATCAGGAGAAGAAGAAGAAGAAGAAGACGAATGAAGAAGGTAGTAGGGGAGGAAGTAACCCCAATAAGCAGAAGTGGATTGATAAGACCCAATTGGGAAACAAGTCAGGAGAGAGTAGAAAGAAAAGTGAGCCGTGTGTGATTTGTGGGAAGAACCATCAGGGAATTTGTTTAAAGGGAAAAGGAGTATGTTTTAACTGTGGCCAAGAGGGACACATTTCTCCCAATTGTCCCAGTCCAAAGAAGATACACAATTGTTTTTTTTGTGAATCGTTAGACCATCAGATTCTGAACTGCCCAAAGAAAATTGCGGATAAGGGAAGCAACAACAAAGGAACCAGCAGCGAAACACTGACGATCAAAGGACCTGCTCAGCCGGGAAGACCAATGACACACACTTTTAACATGATGGTTCAAAATGCAGTGGCTGCACAGGAGGTGGTGGCAGGTAAAGATTTCGTTCAGTAATATAATTATGCACGTATTATTTGGTAGATATCGCTGTGAGTTGTTTCTATTTATGAACCCGAATCACAGGTTAGTATATGAGTCACAAATTTGTATTGTGTTTATATAGAGGAATTGATGATACAACTTTAAAAGATATTAGAACGTGAGTATGATCAGGGGTCTATGGTAAACCTTAAAGGTTTTGTATTTTTCGCTCTGAATTGGGATCAAAAAGAATAGATGAAGTAATAAACATAATTTGAATATAAGAAAATAGTGATTTCGGGGACGGAATCCTTATAAGGAAGGGAGAATATCAAGACCCTGTGTAACGACCCCCAAAATTCATACAATTTAATTCTCAACTTCGGTCGTTAACAATACATTTAACCTCTAATTTTACATCATTAAACGATAATACAACTACTGAAATTTGCAGAATAATTAAAATTTTCTATTACAAACTATTCTCGTTCCCAAAACCTTCAACCTTTACATCTAACTGTCTCAGAATCATTTTAATACTACAAGAGTTTACATCGCAAAACGATATTACAATTCAACATTAATACATTATTCGAAATCTTAAACATGGTTCAAATATTAATAACTTAGTCAAAGTATATAAATCTTCAAGTATCACATCTGATATATATCTTTCAAGTAGAACATAACTTTACCTTAAATCTTTAACCTGCAAAAGTGGCTATTTGCAAGGTTGAGCTCGATAGCCCAGCAAAATCTAATAGTTTTCATGCACCACATAGCACATAATAACATGCTCGATATACATCTCATAAACATTGGACTAACATAACTTACATGTTGTAGTTCATATAACAAGTATAAAGATTGAGTTCCTTACTCAATCAACATTCATTACTTAATCAACGTAGTCATAAATTGACTTTAACATTTCATACTTTCAACATTAATATAACACACCATGCTATTTGCAATAAAGATTTCAACAGTTCATCATCAAATTCACATAGCAAATAAGAACTGAAAGACTTGCCTTGATTGTTGTTTACCAATAACAGTTTAACATAACCACCAGCATTTGGCGCAGCGGTTAAGGATTGATTGGGGGCGAGCCGTAAACCCGGACGTCTTCAGTTCGATCCCCGCTAGCAACAAATGTTAATCCAGAAATGGTCATGGTGGCCACGGTACCCCTGACGCAAGTCGGGTAGCAAACCGCTCTGGTACTGGGCTCGGGGGATTAGTCGGCCTGCGGGTCGGAAACCCACGGATAACAAAAAAAATAACAGTTTAACAGCTTACAGTTATCTGCACTTCACGTGCCCTACACAATTATATAATCATACATATCAACTATTAGTCACATAGCAACGCATAGTAGTTGTAATATAAACTTTACTCTATATCTCATAAGTCTGATGACATCCAACTTTGGATATATTATTAACATCATATTAACCTATTTTTAAAAATTATTAGACACACATTTCGGATAAGATAGACAGTCCAAAACAGTGTTCAAAAAGGGGCGTTCAAAACTATTTTCCATTCTTTCCCAGCTTTACACTCTCTCGCTAAAATAGTCATAACTTTTCCGTTTCAAAACATATTTTTTTTTGCTAAATTTGTTTTTATATTAAAATGCAAAAACTTTAAATATTATAATGAAGATCATAGCATAGTCCTCTTCTCCTGAGAGATCAAAACCACCTAGAGAGCCTAGGAAACATTTTACATAACCTAATAGTATATTCCTCACATCTTGAGGTTAGGAAAATTGAACACTTAAATAACAATAAGAAACAAAACATGCCCGAACAGGTGAACCAAGAGAGCCCACCAGTTGAGCAACCTATCCTACGAGAGCAAAAAGCATAAGCAGTATAAACATAGTCCACACAGGCAGGGAATAATATGAATAATTGAAACAATTCAGCAAAAAGGGAGGGGACTAGATATCAGCCCATTTAGAAAATTTGCCAAGTGGTACACCACATCAGCCAGTTTAGAAAATCAGCAAGTGATCACGGTGGTACTGACCAGGTCATGAGATCAGCATCACATGGTCCCCAAATTGCTGCACCACATGACCAGTAGCTCACCACTAGCACCTAATAATCACACCTAATCACTAGCACCTAATAATCACAACCCACCACCTCACCACCTCACCTCGCCAAAAACCTCCTCGCCCGATCGCCCAAAGAACCAGCCACCTGACCGTAGCCCAACCACCTCGCCCAGACCCTCGCCCAACCACCTCGCCCAGTCCCTCCCCACAACCACGCTCGCCCAACCACCTCGCCCAACCATACCACAAAGGCAAACCCATCACCTCACCACAATAGCCAATACACAAGGATGAAAAATGAACTTAAACTTTAAACTAAGCTGACTACAATAGCCAGTTACAATAGTATTGACTAGTGGTGGCTTTTAGAAAAGATTTGCAAGTAGATAGTCGTGATTTAATGAGATGGATGACGTCCTTCGCGAGGTTTGCTGGGGGAGTGAGAGAAGTCCCATGAATCTTTTTGTTTCGAGCTTCCCAAACTTTATAGAAGGAAACAACTACACTAAGGCATAGGATGTTTCGAGAGAGCGTAGTGCCTTGGAAGGAAATGAGATATGCCATAATGTCATCCCAAGAGTGTGGGACGTTGTTCCAGTTGCCTAAAGTGAGAGCTAATCTGATGATTGAGGTGGAGTAAGCACAATCAAAGAAGAGATGGGCAAAGGTTTCGGGATGTTGTGAACATAGAGGACAATCCCAAGTTCTACCGGAGTAGTGCTTAGTCCTATCATTGGTGGGCAGTTTCTTAGGAATGCCTAGCCAAAGTAAGAAGGAGTACCGAGGGACATGAAGCTTGTTCCAAGGGATAAAACTCCATTGAATAGTATTTTATCGAGCACGAATGGAAGCCCAGATGTGTTTAACTTTGATAGAGTTTATATCCCAAGTACCCCAAAAAATTCTGTCACACCCAAGAGTGGGAGGAGGAAGAAGCTCCAGTTGGCGCCGAAGCATAATGACCTCATGATGGTTACTTGATGGCATGATCCAAGATGACCCCAAAATAATGCTACTCACTTTGGCATTAGAAGGTATGCCCGAGTGGGAGAGGAGACTGGAATTGGGATTGACAGCCACCCCATTCACCCAAGGATCATACCAAAAATTAAAGGATTGCCCATTACCAACCAAGTAGTGCAGATGTTGAAGGCCTAAGGGTCTGAGCTTGAGTACCTGTCTCCAAATCCAAGAGCAGTCCTGTGGTATAGGGATTTACCAAAACGATCTATTTTTTAGAATAGTTTTTTGAATCCAAGTGGCCCCATAAGGAAGAGGGCTTAGCTTAGAGGATGTGCACAATATGGAGCATGATGAGTGCTTTGTTCCAATCCAATAGGCTCTTTATACCCAGCCCGCCCTCAGTAGTGGGTAAGGAGATGGTGGACCAAGCCACTTTCGCACCATATTTGCCCAAGGAGGAGCCTCGCCAAAGAAACTTGTAGAGGATGGACTGAAGGTCCCGTGTAACTGCTTTGGGAAACAAAAAGTGGTTGCTCCAGTAAGCTTATATGGAGAAGAGGATCGATTTGATAAGCTGGAGCCTGCCTGAGTAGGATAGAACCTTTGTGGTCTAAGAAGAAGCTCGGTTAGTAATCCTATGGATTAATGGGACACAGTCAGAGTGCGAGAGCTTAGTGGATAGAAGAGGGACCCCAAGGAATTTTGATGGGAGAGTACCAGTTGAGAAGCCAAGAAGGGATGAGATGTCCCGAGTGGTGGCATGGTCCAGATTGGCGAAATAGCAGTGGCTTTTGTGGGTGTTAGGAATCAGACCAGAATAAGAGAGAATGATTGGATGCATGAATTGATAATGGAGATGGATTGCACACATGCATGACTAAAAATGAGAATATTATCTGCAAAAAGTAAATGGGTCAGCCTGCATTCTTTTGTTTTCCAGTGGTATATAAATTCAGAATCAGAGGTCTCTTTGTTGAGTTTCAGTGATAACATCTCCATCACTAGTACAAATAGGAAAGGAGAGAGTGGGTCGCCTTGTCTGATCCCTCGAGAACTAGCAAAGAACCCAGCAAGTGTGCCATTGATCTTAATTGACAACATTGCAGAAGAAACACAAGCCTTGACCCAGCCAACGAAGGAGGGAGGGAACTCGAAGGCTAAAAGAGTGTCGAAGAGAAAATCCCATTTGACCATGTCAAAAGCTTTCTTTAAATCAATCTTAAGTGTGCATCTCGAGGGGCCAGAGGATCTGTGGTAGTCTTTGAATAGCTCTTGGGCAAGGAGGATGTTATCACTTATGTTTCGGCCCCTAACAAAAGCAGACTATGCTTTTTCAACAATAGAGGGAAGCACATCCTTCAATCCGTTGGAAAGGATCTTTGCAATACATTTGTAGAATGTGTTACAACATGAAATGGGCCTAAAATCAGCCATGGAATTGGGGTTGGAGCATTTGGGAATAAGGGCAAGGGCAGTTGAATTAATCCCTTTGGTCAGCCTTCCTGAAGAAAAGAAGTATTTAACAGCTTTAGTAAAGTCATTGCCCACAATATCCCAGCAATTGATGAAGAAGTTCACATTAAAGCCATCCGACCCCGGACTTTTGTTTCGTTTCATAGAATGTAGAACTTTATAGATTTCCAGATCAGAAATTGGTGCAGCATGCATTAATGCTTGATCAGAGCTTACCTTGTTATGGGGGCAGAGGCCAAAATTCTCGAACCCCTCGTAAGGTGTTTGAAAACTTTTTTGAGCGATTCTTGAGCCCACGGGAAGCTGACTTCCGGGACTACAACTTTTACTCTTTGACCATTGCCAAATTCTAAACACATAATTCCATTAAATTAGTTCAAGGTGACTGCCCTGAGTTGGATAGACAGTTTTGACGTGACTATTTTGAATGGTCATAACTCTTTGCTCCGAAGTCGGAATTAGTCCGTTCCGGAGTCTATGGAAAGCTTATTCAGTGTACTATAACATACCAAAATTCCAGAATTTTCTAAACATTCTAGCTTACCCCGAATTTTTATTTTTAGATAAGCAGTCCACTAGTTTTTCGGACTTCTCGTTTTGACATCCAAAACTCGTCTCGACTAGTTCCAACCCAACTTTCTTTACAAGTAAGTCTTATTTAACATAATCAGACTCGTATAAGGTCACGACTCCATGTCTCTAATTACAATCATTAGAACTCATTTACATAATCAATTCCAAGCCAAAATAAATATAGTAAACTAACTAGTTTACTAACAAAACTAACTAAATTTCCAAAATTCATACTTTAACTAACAAACTAAATACAATATTTAAAATAATAACATTACAAAAATTAAATAAGAAACATACCCAGGAATACGAGTTCCACAAACTGAATACGCACTTCCACGCCAAAATTTAACTAAGGAGGTCTTTATAAAAAGTCCCCCCACAACAAAGCCTTTCTCAAAATTGGAGGCCTTATTGTTGGTGAATGAAACAAAGGATCAAACCCTTCTATTTATAGGTTTAGTAAAGGGTAAAGTTCTCAATTTAGTTGATGTGGGACTTGGTTTTTATTAATTCTAATTTGTTTATACTAATTTTTCCTATTTTCAACATGCTAAGTGTATTCATTCATCACGATTTCGTTTTTTAACCAATTTGATCCGTTCAAGTTGCGTTGTTTTCATTTTATAGAGGAGAACAACAATTATCCATCAATTTAAAGTTTTCATCACGAATTCATCATCAACTTTAGTCCCAAAGTACACCAAAACACATATTACAATCAAAACCCAAATTCAATTAATATTTTACTCGCATTATACTAACATTTACATTTTCATGCAATATATTACCTTCTCATTTTATTAAATCAATTATACTAGTATTAATTCACTATTTTAATTAAGTGAATTATTCACACTATTTATGAAACTTAACTCATAATAATTTACATTGCCCACAAGGCATACTAATTAAAATTATATTATCTCATAACATAATTTCAACTTAATTAAATTAACTAATATTATTTAATTTCTTTAATAGTTTAATTAACTATTAAATATCACATTCTCCAACATATGAATATATAATTCTCTTCACACCAAATCACATAATTCAAAATATATACACCTCATAATAAGAATTTTAATTATTAAATTCTTATTTTAATAACTTATAAAAATTCGAGTTATCACACCTTGAATTTTAAATAATTTTAATTTTACGAATAATTTTTTTTTATTAATATCAGTATCGATTAGCATTATTATGTTAAGCATGTGTGATATGAGTATAGAAAAATAGTCAAACTATTTATTGACTAAGAAATATGAGTGAAGTTATGGGGAACAGCTGATGAAAACCCTATCCCTAATTACGGATAGGGCTTTGATTAATTAATACATTTATTATAATTGTATCTTTTTTTTTTTTTTTGCTAAATTTTTGTTTGTATATAAATATGCAAAAAATATAGGATATTACAATGAAGATCAGAACATAACCTTCTTCTCTAGAGAAGGTTGAATCACCTAGATAAGACTAGGGAAACCAATTTTCCTAACTTAATTTAATGAAGCTAGAAAGAGAAACCACTAAATAGACACTAACTAAATAGATAATGACATATTTAGCTACAACAATAAGGAATAGTGTGCTGCAATGGACAGCCCACATGAGGCTGTATAATCATTTAAAATCCAAGCACCAGCCCTCAAAAAAATCTGTGGGTCCCGCATGGCTAGCTTTAAGCATTAAGTCATCTTCCCCACGTGGGCCCCACCTGCAGAAAAACACCAGCCAAAAATGCCAGAGACGCTCCATCCCAAACCAGCAGCGGGAACAATCCAGCATCAAGGAATCGGGTAATCAAAGGAGAACACAACCAAACCAAGTAAATTAGATTTAGCATTAACAACTAAGCTAAGATTGGAAGGAACAAGGAGCCATCCTTTGGTACCAGCAAAACAAAGATGTTCCCACTGAGAAAATTTAGATCTAAACATTAAGAGATATGAGTGAAATGCAAATATTCAAATCACAAATCAACCGGATAACCTAAAGCCTGACAACAAAATCGTCCAATCTGAAAGAATGAAATATGCAATAAAATTAAACTAAACAGATTGGAAACCCCAAAAAACACCAAATCAGTCCAACAAGTAGTAGAGCAACAAGCTTCAAGCAACTGATAGGGTCAAAAGACGAGAAAGCTCAGCACCACCAAAAACGCCAACCACCTCCAACCTCTGCGAAACCCTAACGTTAGATTAGAAACCCTAATCTGTAATTAGGAAACCCTAACGATCAGTTAGGGACTCTAATTCTATTTTCCCAAATTTCTTATTCGGGAACCCTAAACCCTAATTAGCAAACTTTAATGGTGATTATTACACCCTAAGGGTTAAGATTAAACGAAATTATAGACACTCGAAATTTCATTTTCTTGTTACTAACTATGCAGGAGGACAAAAGTGTCTTTTTCACACTCCAGAGATAATCCTGGAGGACCACAACATCAGTTCTAACCCTGGGAGATCCATTTTCCAACCCCAGAGATAACCCCAGGAGATTATGTTCAATGCCCAGAGTCAACCCCAGGAGGTCAAGCAAACCTCAGAGATAACCTTGAGGACAGTCAGAGTCGACAGCAAGTCAATCTTTGAGATAACCAAAAGACTGCAACAACTGTGCGAAAACCGGAGATAACCCCAGGAGGGGAAAATGTTCATTTTGCTAACTCAATCTCAAATTAAATCAAATCAACTAATTTCTACTCAAACTGCTTCAAAAGAAGTCCCATAAGAACCATATCTTAACTTTCGAGCACAAACTACGCAAAACAGCTCAACAGATTGCCTGACTAAGACCCAAAAAAATGCTATTTTGATCATGGACCCATCTTTCCAAATTCAAAAATGGCAAGTCTTATGTCATTAAGTAGATCTCGAAAAGAGCTTTTCGAATGGTATGGCACAATTCCATCGGACTCCTGGATTGAAAGTTATGAAGGTTCAAGTGGACATCGCATCGTCTGAGTGCACGTATTTCGAGACAAAGGCAAGGGCAAAGTTCAGGAGTAGTTATTATAAACTTTACTTATTATGTTATTGTATGTAAACCTTTTTGTATATCTGAAAGTATATAAATTATGTTAAAGTTAGATAAACTGGAATATTGTTATAATTATATTAATTAATGGTATGTATGATGATATTCATAAATGAATGGGTAGTTAGAGGTTATTTGTATGATGGATCATGAGCACCAAACCCGGGGTTAGGTAACCCATATTTGGGGGCGTCACAAGGGGTGTTGATAGATGGAGGATCGTCCTTGAACATCTGTCCCTATGACACATTGGAAAGAATGAAAATCAATCCAAAGCGAATCCGGACTAGTCATGTAGTCATAAGAGCCTTTGATGGATCTCGGTGGGAAGTTATAGGAGAAATCAAACTTCCAGTCGAGATCGGTCCCCATACTTTCTACGTATCCTTCCAAGTGCTAAACAATACCACTGGATTCAATTTATTTTTAGGAAGACCGTGGATCCATATGGCAGGAGCAGTTTCATCTACCCTGCAACAATAAGTCGAATACATCATCAATGGTGATCTAGTAACTGTCAATGCCGAGCCAGAATATCTTGTTCATACACAAAGTGATATGCTTGTAACCAGTCTCGACGAAGGAATTGAGCCTGTCAGTTTTCAAGCCCTTGAGGTGAGCAACACTCTGTACCAAGGAACCATCAGCACTTGGCGCAGTGGTTAAGGATTGATTGGGGGCGAGCCGTAAACCCGGACGTCTTCAGTTCGATCCCCACTAGCAACATTTGTTAAGCCAGAAATGGTCATGGTGGCCACGGTACCCCTGGCGCAAGTCGGGTAGCAAACCGCTCTGGTACTGGGCTCGGGGGATTAGTCGGCCTGCGGGTCGGAAACCCACGGATAACAAAAAAAAAAAAAAAAAAAAAAACACTCTGTACCAACCTATTGGAGCCCCAGCTTTGAAACCTAGAGTTTCCACCGAAGTAATGTCTACTAGTCAGGAAATGATATCCTTGGGTTTCTGGCCTGAACAAGGGTTAGGGAAAAGTCAGCAAGGAATTAGAAGTCCATTTCAAATTCCTAGCCAGACAAGAAAGGTTGGATTGGGCTATTCCTCTGGATCAAATCATCGGAACCTGTACAAGCATCCATCGGTTCCTTCCTCTACTATTCTGCTACCTAATCATACAGATGTAGGATTTATAAAGCCTATGAGGAAAATCCCTATTTTCGTGGCTAGTATGCTGATTCCTAGGGCTAAGCCGGCTAGTGGAAAAGAAGTCCTAATTCTGGATTAAGAAGGCGAGGAAAGGAATGAGAGACTTAAACAAGAAGTGCAAAACTGGTTATCAAAGATGTACTTTCGGTGTATACTGAGGGAATGTACAATGATATCCCAAAGGATGATTATGAAGAAGATCAAGTTAAAATCCCTGGCTTGAATGGAGCTGAAGGGAGTGCTTCAAAGGAGGATGTCAATCCTGATGAGAATATTGTCTTAGTCATCATCAAGGAGGAGACAAACAACAACAATCCCTTTGTCATCCCAGTCAATGAGGGTTTAACCCTAGGCAATTGGAGCAGCACTCCTTGCATCATCTGAAAGGGTAAAAAGGGCAGAAAATCCATCTGCCCTGAAATGTAGGTATTATTAACTGCTTACTTTTGTTGCACAATACTAGCAGTTACTTTTGTCATGCTTTTGCTAATTCTTTGTATGATCAAACAATTTCATATATTACATGAAAGCATTTTGTTTTTAGGACTCCAGAGTTGGGTTTGTCTATCCTTGCTGATGAATTGCCAAGTCTCCACAATGACTACAATTTTGATGTAGAGTTGGACTTTGACTTGATGGGGATTGAGCAAGAAGAGATAGATGACTATAAGGTGTCCGAGGAGATCAAAGAATGGGTCGAAGACAAATCCAAATTAATTCTCGATCAAACCACCTTTGTCAATATCGAAACCTTAGAAAACCCTAAAGAAATCCAGATAGGCATGGACCTTACCCCCAAACCAAAGAAAAGACCTAATTTCTTTGCTAACTCAATTCCAGGATGTGTTTGCATGGTCACACGAGGACATGCTTGGTTTGTCTACTGATATTGTCATTCATTGGCTGACCATTAAAAAAGGGTTCAAGCCAGTCAAACAGAAGCTTAGGCGATTAAAATCTGAATGGAGTCTGAAAGTCAAGGAAGAAATTGTTAAACAATTCATAGTCGACATCATCATGGTATCAACCTACCCTGACTGGATCTCAAATATAGTTCTTGTGCCTAAGCCCGGAGGGAAGGTACGAGTATGCACGGATTACCGGGATTTGAACAAAGCTTCTCTCAAGGGAAACTTTCCAATACCTTTTATCCACATACTAATCGACAAAACGACGCAGTATGGAATGTATTCTTTTGTTGACTACTTCGCTGGGTATCATCAGATCATTGTTGCTAAAGAAAATAGGGAGAAAATAGCTTTCATTACTCCCTAAGTAACCTTTTGTTACAGACGTTTATCATTCGGTTTGATAAATGTCGGTGCCACCTATTAGCGAGCCATGATGGCCCTTTTCCATGATATGATGCACAAAGAAATAGAGGTCTATGTGGATGACATCATCATTAAATCCCTAAAGGAAGATGACCATATCAACCACCTTAAAAAGATTTTCAACCGCTTACGTAAATATAACTTGAAGCTGAATCTGGCCAAGTGTGCCTTCGGTGTCAAATCTGGAAAGTTGTTGGGATTTCTAGTAAGCAACAGAGGCATTGAACTAGATCCCACCAAAATTAAAGCCATCATTGAGATGCCCGTGCCCCAAACAGAAAAGGAGATATGGGGATATTTGGGGAGAATAAATTTCGTAAGCAGATTCATATGTCAACTCACAGCAACGTGTGAGCCAATTTTTAAGCAATTAAGGAAAAATTCCTCTATAAGTTATCAAATGTTTCCAGCTCAGTAGAACACAACACACAGAAAGGGTTAACCTGTAACCCAAAACTAGATAGTCTATCCAAAGTACGCAACCCCTTATGAAAAGTCAACCAAAGATTGAAAGAGAACCATGGGGTTAAAAACTTATGCCACACCAAATTTACCCAAGGCACAACAGCCCCCGCTTGCCTAATCGAGCGCCAAATAGTAGAGGCTTTAACCTCACTTGCTAAAGTATCATCCCAGAGAACCTTATCTAGCTTAGTGGAATCACAATGCCTATTGAAATCAAAAGCATCCCTAAACACAATGAAATCGTTATGATTTGAAGAGGGAAGAACCCAGGAGGAATTTCGCATAATATGGCTTGGGACCAAGACTAGAGTTGATGATCAAAGATGAATGGGCTGAAGAGGCCAAAGGGACTCCATCAAGCCACGGGTCAAACCAAAGACTAGTATTCTCCCCATTGCCAATACGGAATTTGATGTGTTTAACTGCTAAGTGCCTAAGTTGTAACACTTTCCTCCAAATCCAAGAGCAGTCATTAGGAATAGGCATACACCAAAAGTGTTTGGACTTAAGGTTAGCACGAACCCATGATGCCCACAGAGAACAATAGTTTGGATTTATAATCCTCCAAAGGTGCATTATAATCAATGCTCTATTCCAGTCCTCAAGATGCTTAATAGCAAGGCCCCCTTCAGAATAAGGTAAAGAAATTTCACTCCAAGCAACTTTTGCTCCATATTTAAGCAATGAAGGACCCTTCCATAAAAACTTACTCATGATGGACTTGAGGTCTTTAAGCACCGTAGCCGGGAGAATAAAATGAGAAGACCAGTAGGATTGGGTAGAAAATATTACGGATTTAATTAATTGCAGTCTACCAGCAAAGGAGAGAAACTTATTAGTTCAAAAAGTAATTATGGCTTTAATCCTAGTAATAAGAGGATAACAATCAGCAAGACTAAGCTTAGAGGTTATCAGAGGCAGCCCCAAAAACTTTGCCAGAAATCCACCTAATTGAAACCCTAAAACATCAATTATGGATGCAACCTGAGGATCAGGAACTTGGGAAAGAAAACACATGTTCTTTGAATCATTAACATAAAGACCCGATAAGGCAGAGAAGTTGTCAAGGCACTTCTTTATAATCTTAACTGAATGGATATCACCATGACAAAAAAGAATGAGATCATCCGCAAAGCACAGATGAGTAATGGAGAGCAACTTAGTTTTCCAGTGGTGCTTGAAGAGGGGCAACCTAGAATCCTTAGATAACATAGAAGAAAACACCTCCATAGCAATAACAAACAAATAAGGCGAGAGGGGCCCCCCTTGCCTTAACCCTTTAGCCCCTTTAAAATAGCCACAAAGGGAACCATTGACCTTAATCGAGAAGAAAGTTGAGGAGATGCAAGCCTTAATCCAAAACAAAAATTTAAGAGGAAATTTGAGGAGTCTAAGGGCTGCCAACAAGAAATCCCATGGGACGGGGTCAAAAGCTTTGTTGAGGTAAATTTTTATAGCACAACGAGCCGGACCAAAAGGCCTATGGTAGTTCCTGAACAATTCTTGGGAAAGAAGGATATTATCCCCAATCCTACTACCTGACACAAAAGCAGCTTGGCAGGGGGAGATAATCGAAGGGAGAATGACCTTGAGCCTAGATGCAATAATCTTAGAGATGCACTTGTAAGTTGTGTTACAACAAGAAATAGGCCTAAAGTCATTCATTGAAGAAGGGTGAAGAACCTTAGGACCAAGCGCAATGGCAGTAGAGTTTGAACCTCTAAGCAAGCAACCTTGCTTGAAAAAAGACTGAATTGCTAGAGTAAAATCCTTCCCAACAATAGCCCAGGAGTGCAGGAAGAAATTAACATTAAAGCCATCAGGGCCAGGGCTCTTATTTTTCTTCATTGATTTTAGAGTAGTCAGAATTTCATCATCAGTGACATCCCTCTCAAGCACAACAGCTTGTAAAGAAGAAACAGATAGGAAGAAAGGAAGGGATAGATTCTAAATATCATGATAATCAGCCAAGGAAGGAGACCCCAGCAGAGCTTGAAAGTGATTAACAACAATGTCTTGGATTTCCTTGTGATCATAGTGAGTAACACCATCCCCATCCTCAATAGCAAGAATTTTATTTTGATTCCATCTATTCTTAACCTGATTGTGAAAGAATCCTGTATTTTTATCCCCATCCTTTAGCCATTGTATTCTAGATTTTTGCTTTGATTACTTCTCCTCACTTAGTAAAGTCAAACCATAAATCGTTAGAAAGAATTCTTTGACGTTGAAGAAGAGATAGATCATAAGGATATACCGAGACAGCAGCTTTGTGTCTCCTGAAGAGCTACTTTGGCCTTATCAACCAGGGAAGTAAAATTTCCATTAGCTTTATTAAGAATGCATAGAGCCACCTTTACAGCTTTAAGCTTCCTAGCCAAAATTTACAAAGGGTCCCCATGAACAGAACTATTCCAAGCATTCTGAACCACCTCATGGAAGTTATCGAGATCCAACATGAAATTAAAGAACTGAAAAGGTTTGGAACTAGAGGACAGAACCAAACCTGTTTTGACTATAACGGGACAGTGATCCGAGAGATCTCTGGGAGTAAAGAAAGTCTGAGAATGAGGAAACCATTGCAACCAAGATCGTTCACCAAAGCTCTATCTATCTTTTTGATAATAGGTTTGGAATCACTAGAATTCCACCAAGAGTGGGAAGACCCAACCGCTCGAAGATCAACAAGATGCAAGTCTGAGGAACAATCAAAAAAATCTTGCAACCCAATGTCCCAAGAGGCATCCCCACCAATTATTTCAGTTACATAATGAGCTCATTGAAGTCCCCTAGCAAACACCAAGGAAGATTAATAGAGGGGGCTATGGATCTCAAGTCTTTCCAAAGAGCTTTCCTATACGAAGGGGTATTGAACCCATAGATGACCGTTACAAACAAATGTAAGTTAAGAGCAGCAGATATAACGACACAATGTATAAACTAAGAAGATTTAGAGATTATATTCACATTCCAACCATTCGGGTCCCAACCCACCCAAACTCTCCCATTCACATGATACTCATAATTAAACTGCCATTGCCATCTAGAACGAATAGCCATAGAAACAGTATTAGCTTTGGGAGCTTTGACTCTAGTTTCAACTAAGCCAACAAAAGAAATATTATGTTTACACAAAAGAGAAAGGGCACTATCCTGCTTGGGCTTCATATTTACATCTCTAATGTTCATAGAGCAAAAATTAACCATAATAGAAAATAAAATTAAGATGGGGATTTCCCACCCACCCCCTCCTTTACTCTTCTTCTTAGAGGAAAGACTCATCTCCAACCCACCTCTGGCCTTAGATTTCAGTTCATGACCAGCCTTTTCATCTATAGCTTTAAGCCTACCCATAAGAGGGTTGGGGGATGGGGTGCAGTCAGTGTCAGAAAAGTCATGACTCCCACCGGGAGAAGCTAACGATTTGATGGAGTTAAGGGCATTACGAACAGGAGCAGAGAGACCCTCATGAGACTGTTGTTTAAGACCTTTAGAGACCAGTGTCCAGTCAATTGAAGATTCTGTAACAAGGACTGAAGCAGATTCAAATCAAGAGACAGGGTCAGGGGGCACTGGATCCACCACCACTTGAGCTTTCGAAACCCACTTATAATTAGCACTAGGGCATCTAACAAGGGAGTGCCTAAAAGACTTACAATGAGAGCAAATTTGTGGTCTATTCTGGTATTCTACCCTAACTGAGACAACCTTTTCAGAATTGGATTCCTCTTCAATAACAACCACATCTAGGCTAATAGGTAAAGCGGAAGAAGGGGTAATCTCAATACAGACCCTCACAAAATTCATTGGCTCCAACTTCTCAGTTACTTTGTCCACAAAAGGGGGTTATTAACCACCAACATTTGGCGCAACGGTTAAGGATTGATTGGGGACGAGCCGTAAACCCAGGCATCTTCAGTTCTAACCCCGCTAGCAACAAGTGTTAAGCCAGAAATGGTCATGGTGGCCACGGTACCCCTGACACAAGTCGGGTAGCAAGCCGCTCTGGTATCGGGCTCAGGGGACTTAGTGGACCTGCGAGGTTGAAACCCACGGTTAACAAAAAAAAAAAGAGAAAAGAAAAAAAAGGGGTTACCCACTACACTGGCTATGTAACTCAAGCCAGTCGAAGTCAAATAAGACAAGGGGATATTATGAATCTTCACCCACACAGGAGCTTTAGTACAAGATTCAAATTGAAAATCCATACCTTCCTTCAATAGATTAAGACACAGGAGTTTATTAGAAATATACCAAGGGCCAAGAGCTAAAATATTATAACGATCCTCAGGAGTAGCGAATTTGAAAATAAAGAACCCTTTATTCTGCAGAAACACATTCTTAAGCCCAAAATTATCCCAAAGATTGTGAACAGATTCTTCAACTAGCTTAAAAGGCAATTGGGAGTGAAGGAAGCTACCCACGAGGCATGAATTCTAGAGGCTATTACCTTTAAGCAGAACATCAAAAGGAGGTCTAACCAAAATATAGCCATTATCAGAAGAAGGAGGGGAAGGAGGCAAAAAATCAAGTTTTAGAAGAGCCATAGGTTCCTCTTTCGCCACAATAGAGCTCCAAGAAGGCTTAGCCTACAAACCCGAACCAGCCCCCACCACACAAGCCTCAACATATTTAGCTTCAAGAGTAGCCACCTTAGCAGAAACAGGTGAACCAACTAACTCCTCTTCGAAAACTGACTCCAAAATACCTGCAAACTGCAGGACAGTGCTGGAAGTTCGAAGAGAACTTTTAACAAACATGTCAGATGCATTAACATTACGGCTAGATTGCCTCTTACAAGCAAAATCATTCACATTTTTGAATAGAGAATCCCTGGGCATAGATGAAATTCATAAGCTTGTTGCATTTTTGTCTTTCTAAAGCAGCATCGATATTACCTTGATGAGAGAGTTGTTGAGCAACTTGAAATATTTCCTTCATTGCAGAACCTTGGTTAATCCCAAGACTAGCTTCAACCTCACTATTAGAGTTAGAATCATTAGAATCGATAGACACCTTAATAGGAACAGGCACAGATTCCGCCATGTCCGACTCAACAATGTTAAGGGAGTTAGGGTTTGTGACCCCAAACTCAGCGAAGAGGACCCTAGAGGGGCTAGCAGGGGAATTCCCAGCAGAAAGGTGAGTATAACTAACCATAATCAAGAAAAAAAAAAGGAATAAATCAACCAAACGGAACCAGAACCGAACCAGAAAAAGGGGAAAAAAGGAGAGAGAACAGAGCAAAAAGTTACATGATCACTTACTATTTGGTTACTTTAATGTCTGCATTATCATTGAGCTACTGCAAATGATACGGCTGCGGATGTTTGGTAGTAGGTAATCCCAATTTCTCTACCATCGTAGTGCTTGCCACATTTGTACAGCTGCCTCCATCTATGACTACACAACAAATTTTCCCATTCACAAGACATCGAGTATGGAATAGATTTTCTCGTTGTTCACTGCTTTCCTCCTTAATCTGCGTACTAAGTGTTCTTCTTTTAACTAGAATATCACCATGTATCGCATCCTCGCCGATATCGAGATGGAGCATAAAATGCAGTCGCTGAATAACCTTCGTTTTTTTTGTGAAGTCTCAGTTAGCTTATGTTGATTACGTGGCCTTTACTACTCGAGTTATTAGATTCTTAGGGGTGTTCTATATCTAGTTCCCTAAAGTTGTCTGGCTTGGGAGTCACTGATCAAAGCTCATTCATGGGTAGTTCGGAATTGCTTAAGGTAATTAAGTACTGTCCGAGTCAGATTTTACTGTCGGCATGCTAGAGCCTTTTGATCTTTTCCTGCATTTGCGTCTTATTCTTAATGCTTGTTGAATGTTTAAGTTACGGAGTTTGCTTGGTTTTAGTAGTCGACTGTGCGAGCTTAGTTGAGCTATGATTAGTCAGGACGGTTGGTCTTCGTACACGCACATAGAATGGATCGAATACAGTCTTATGCTTGAAATAGAATGAACCCTTACTCATGCATGTGTTTGCCTTATTCTTTGGGAATAACTTAGTTAGAGATTCATAGCCACGATATTAGTATATAGTCTTATTTTCCTTTTGCGTTTTTAATTATTACAGTTATTATTGTGTTAGATAGTTTGCTCGAGGACAAGCAAAGACTTAAGTTTGGGGGTATTTGATGAGTGGGATTTATACCCGCGAATCGAATATTTTATGACTTAAATAATTGCCTGAATTTGTTGTTTTTATGTTGTTTTATATAAATATAGTGTTATTGTGCTTAACTGATGTATTGCAGAGCTTTACGGTACTTTTCCAACTTAAAAGGGAAAAACGGGCATTTTCCTCACACTCGCGTCGCGGCGCCAATGCCAGGCTTAATGGCCGCGCTGCAGCGCCATCCCCTGGGCCTTGCTGACATCACCCTCGCGCTGCGACGCCACTGAGACTCCTTTGGCTCGCACTGCAGCGCAAGCTCTGTGTTCCTGATTTTAATGTGGCGCTACAATGCCAACTACAACTTGGTGGGCAGCGCCGCGGCGCCAACTCCGGTTCCCGGGCAGAGAAGGCTGGCTTTTGACCTAGCAAAGGAGAAGTGCATATATAAGGAAAGGGAGGTTGCAATATAAAGATATATATATAGAGAGAGAGGAGATCTAGAGGGTAGTTTAGTTTTAGGATTTTATTTCTTTTGTAATTTGTTTTCCTTTCTTTGATAATTGTTTGTAAATATAGATTAGTTAGATTAAGGGAGAAGTTTGGGTTTCTTTGGAGCATCAAGAGCAATGATCAACACGGACTGAAGAGCTTGATTTGAGCAGAATGCTTAGAGATTGAAGGGCCTTGACAGAGTTTCTTCTTATCTATTTATTTTCTCTGATTTTGTAATCCATAAATGTTGTTTTTATTGCTACTTGTATTTTATTCAATAGCTATGAACTGAATATTTGCTCTAAGGTTATAATGGAACCATTTGTGATTTAAATTGACTATCTCATCTCTTTGGTTGGCACCATATGATTTGATTCGATATTTTTATGCTTAATGATTCTGGCTAAGACATTAGCGATGATTTTGGTAATTTACATGATATCGACAGAAGAATTATAGATTTACACCTGAATATATTGGCATGTGATTGTGGGTTTCGACTGCATAAGTTGTGCGTAGAATAAACATATATTTGTGCACCACATGTTACCTTTGAGAGCTTAAGCTTAAATCCTTGTTTTGATCAATTCACATAGACATATGTAGGATTGTATCTAGCTTGGACGTTCTTTTCTGTTCTATTCCCTAACGGCTGGATCTGGAAAGGATATTTTCGTACATACCTCGACAGAGGTGTATGAGCACTTGTGTGTTCTCGGTCGACAAATTGTCATGACCATTTAGACCATAGAGAGAAGGGTAGCTAGTTTGATGAAACATAGCACGCCAGGTATTCTACAGAATGCCTGAGTGGGGTGAAGTTGTAACCTTAGCTTGTTATTCCTTAGATTACCATTCATTATCCATTTATTTGCTTTGATAATTAGTTATGCTTAGATTAATCACTCTTTCATTTAATGTTGTTCGAATAAGACTTTAGCCTACAGTCGGTATTTGGTAAATATTAGTGACAGTTCCTCGCGGGTACGACACTCTACTTATCACTGTATTACTTGTTAGACCTCGTATACTTGTGTGTGTTTAGTGATCGGTTATCCAACCAACACATAGAGGGGCCCTTCCAAAGAAATCTACTCAAGATGGATTTAAGGGACTTAAGCAATCACCGAAGTAGGTAAAATAAAGAAGGATGCCCGGTAGGATTGGATTGAAAAAATAACAAATTTAATTAAAAGAAGTCTCCTCGCATAGGAAAGGAACTTATTTGTCCATGAGGAAATTCTGACCACAATCCTTTCAATGAGAGGGCGGTAATCTGTAAGGCTAAGCTTCGAAACAGAGGAACTCCTAAGAACTTAGCAGGAAACCCACCGAGTTGGAACCCAAGGGTATCAATGATGGAGTCTGCCACAGAAGGAGGGACATGGGAAAGAAAGCATAAACTTTTGGTCTTTTAAGATCTTAACCGAATGGAGATCTCAATGGCAGAAAAACATAAGGTCATCTACGAAGCTAAGGTGGGTGATGGACTGCTCCTCGCTTTCTAGTGGTGACGGAAACCACGCACAGTAGAGGCCTTAAAAAGCCCAAGAGAAAGAATCTACATGGCAATCACAAAAGGGTAAGGTGATAAAGGATAGAAGGGAGGATAGCCTTGAGTCTAGTGGCAATTAACTTTGAAATACATTTGTACAAGGTGTTGCAACAAGAGATAGGCCTATAATCAGACATTGTTGAAGGATGGGTAACCTTCGGAACCAGAACAATTGTCGTCGAATTGGTACCACGGAGAAGACATCCTTTCGTGAAAAAGGACTGGATAGCAAGAGTAAAGGTCCTACCCACAATCCCCCAACAGTCCAAGAAAAAGTTCACATTGAAGCCATCTGGGACCGGACTTTTATTTTTCTTCATAGACTTAAGAGTATAGAAGATTTCCTCATTTGATATGTCTCTTACTAACGCAGCTGCTTGAAGGTCAGAAACATATTTGGGAGGATCGAGGGAGAGAGTATCGAGGCTAACCTCTGGCATAGCAGATCCAAACAGAGCTTTAAAATGATTGACTGCAGTTTCCTGAATTTATTTTGGGCCAGTTAGAACAGTACCATCATCTTTTGTTACGGCTAGGATCTTATTATGGTTCCACCTATTTTTCACCTGACTAAAGAAGAAACCAAAATTTGTGTCCCCCTCTTTAAGCCATTGAATTCTGGATTTTTGCTTGAAGAGATTCTCTTCATTAGCCAAAGCATTCCATAGATCTTGAGATTGAACCCTCTGAAGACGGAGAAGAGAGAGGTCGCTCGGATTGAGAGAGATATCATTTTGGGTCTTGTGAAGCAAGTCCCTGGCTTTTCCGATAATAGAAGGTAAGCTTCCTTTATCTCAATTGAGAGAACAAAGAACACGTTTAACAGCCTTAAGCTTACCAACCAGAATCTGTAGAGGGTCCCCATAGACAGGAAGGTTGGTCATAAAATTGAAAAATTGGAAAGGCTTAAGGCTGGGAGGAACCATCAAACCAGAATTAATCACAACAGGGCAATGATCAGAAATGTCTCTAGGAGTGAAAAAAGTCTGATCAAATGGGAACTGCAGAAGCCATAAATCATTCACCAAAGCACGATCTAATTTCTTGTAAATAGGCTTAGTATCACTCGAATTCCACCACGTAAGGGGGGTGCACAGACGCTCTAAGATCAGTCACATGGATGTCAGTGGCACAATCCAAAAAATCCTGCTTCCCATAATCCCATGAGACATCCCCACCAGAGATCTCGGATATAGAGAGAACTTCGTTAAAGTCTCCCAGCAGGAACCAAGGACAAGAGATGGCAGGGGCCACAGCTCTTAATTCAGACCACAGAAGTTTCCGCTCCAAAGGGGTATTAAACCCATAAATAATCGTGATGACAATTTGAATATTAACAGCTAAAACCAAAACAAAGCAATGAATAAACTGGGACGATTTAGGTAAGATATTAACCTGTATAACATTTGTGTCCCATCCAACCCAAACTCTCCCATTCTCATGATGCTCATAGTTAAAATGCCAATGCCAATTAGAACGAATGGCTTTTGACACAGCATGGGCTTTTGAAGCTTTGACTCTAGTTTCCATTAGGCCAACAAAAGAGATATTATGCTTATACAAAAGAGCAAGGACTTTGTCCTACTTCACAATCTTATTAACACCTCTAATATTCATAGAGCAAAAATTAAACATATTAAGAAATAAATTAGACTGGGGATTCCCCCCTTCCTTTAATTTTCTTCTTGGAAGATTGCCCAAAATCCAAACTCTCTCTAGATTTAGTCTTAAGGTCCCGACCAGCTTTTTCGTCAATGAACTTAAGCTTCCCCACTAAGGGGTTGGGAGAGGGAGAATACTCAGTATCAGAGAAATCAACTACACCAGGGCAGCCCAGGGACAAAAAGGAATTTGGATTACCAGCTGCTATGGAGGGAGCCAGCGATAGCGATTTTGGACCTTTGGAGACCAAGGTCCACTCATCAGTTGGGACAAGATTTCCCGCAGAAGGAGAGCCCATGGAAGGAGCAGGATCAATAATAGTAGTAGAGGCATGAGGGATACGTACTCCTTGGGCTTTAGGAACCCATTTATAATTTGCCATGGGGCATCTAATAAGAGAGTGCCCAAAGGATTTACAATGTGAACAGAGTTGGGGTCTATTCTGATATTCCACTTTAACCGTAATAATCTTTTCTGTATTTGATTCCTCGTAAAAAACAACTAAAACGAGACTATTTGGCATGGATGAAGAAGGGGAAATCTCAATACAAACCCTAGCAAAATTCATCGGCTCCAATTTTTCTATCAACTTATCCATAAACAAGGATTTACCCACGGCACTAGAAATGTAGCTTAGACCATCCGAGGACAGATAGGACAAAGGAATGTTATGGAACTTCACCCAGACATGGGCTTTAGAGCAAGTATCGAATTGAAAATCCAGATCCTCCTTCCATTGTTTCAAACAAATAAGTTTATTAGAGATATACCAAGGTCCCATTGCAAGAACGTTATCCCTGTCCTTAGCCGAAGAGAACTTGAAGATAAAAAATCCCTTGTCCTGTAAGAAGACACTTTGCAGTCCAAACTTATCCCACATACTGTGGGCAGCTGCTTCCACCATTTTAAAGGGTAACCGAGCATGAAGGAAACCCCCTACTAGACTAGCGTTCCAGAGACTGATACCCTACAAAAGTACTACAGAGGGAGGACGCACCAAGATAGCCCCGTTCTAAGATATAGGAGGCGACGGTGGCAGGTAATCAAGTTTAAGGCAGGGGTTATTTCTTAGCCACAACAGAGCTCCATGACGACTTTTCTAGCCCGTTCGTGGTTCCTTCCAACCCTTTATCCAAAGAAGGACGAGCACAAGCGTTATCCAAACTTGGAATCTCACCTTCTTCCAAATCCTTTGGCTCAACATCAGTAGAGTCCTTGGGAAAGGGACAAGCATTTACCTGGACAACAGGCAAGGGAACAGTCGGAATAGCCTCAACATTGCTATCTTTCAGAGGACTTTTAACAAATATGTCTTGATCATTTACCTTACGGGAACTGGATTTTCCCCTATTAGCGAAATCATTAAGCTGTTGAGTAGAGAAACCTTGAGCAAGAATGAAGTCCATAAGAGTATTGCATTTTTTGCGTTCAGCAGCAGCTTCAATGCGGCCGTGATGGGATATTTGTTGAGTAGCCGAGAAAATATCCTTCATATCAGAACCTAACTGAAGCCCTAATCTGTCAAAGTCTTCCCCTACAGCGTCAGAGTCCCCATATTCATCAAAAATCAAAGAAGAACCAATAGGCAATGGAACTGATTCGGCCATATCGGAGTTGTCCACCTTCGGCGAGTTGGGTTTAGAGATCCCATACTCAGAAAATAGATCCCTAGAATGACTACTCAATGAGTTTCCAGCCGAAAGAAGTGAGTGGCTGACCATCAAACAGAATCCAAGAAAGCCAAGGTAACAAAGAGAAAGGGAGGAATGCACACGAGGATGATGGGAGGGAGGAAGAGGGGAGCCGAAGAAGCCGTAAAAATTAGGTGGGTTCAAGGGATAGGTAGAGGGAAGGGGTTTTGTATCGGGTTCAAGGTTAATAGGGTTACGAATGAAACAGATGTCTAACAACTCCTACAGTTGGGTTTTTAACTCCTGAAGTTTTATAGGAGCCATTCGATATGGGCTTTAGAAATGGGTTTTGTACCGGGTTCAAGGTCGATACAAAATTCGATTTTATACTCTGGGGGTAGGTAAGTTCTTAAGGAAATACGTCAGAAAATTTATTAACAATAGAAATATCATTCAAATCTGACGTATTTTTATTTAAATCTGTGACATGGGGTAAGAAAGCTTGACATCAGTTTTTCAATAAACGAATAGCTTTATGGCTTGATATGACGGTGATTGAGTTTAGTGGTTTGGTTGTTTGAATTCGCATAACCGGTTAGGAATATGAAAGCTAACAACCTTACGAAAATAATTAATTTTTGCATGATGAGTAGTTAAACTAATCAATCCCTAAAATCACATCAAATGCAAGTATTTTCAAAGAGATGAGATCGACAAGTAACGTGCGGGTGCCGATTTGAATCAAACAAGACTTATAAACAATGGATGTAATGAAGGTTTCTCCCAACAGAGTTTCAACAGATAAGTCAAAGTCTAATTTCTCCGGAGTTAAATTTAATCATTGAGCGCAAGTAGGAGAAATAAAAGAATGGGTAGAACCGGTATCAAATAAGGTATAGACTTCGCTAGAGTTTATGATTAGTTTATCCGTGATGACTTCGTTTGGGTTCATTACTTTTTGGGAGGTCACGACAAACGCTCTCCCTTGAACTACCGGTTTTGACTTCTCTGGGATGGCCTTTGGTGCCTCCATCCCAGTTGGACTTGACTTCACTGTACGACAAAATTGGGCTAGGTGACCTTCTCTTCCGCAATTATAATATGTTTTGGACTATTGCGTAGAATTTGGATTGATGTGTCCCTCCCCTCTGTATTTGTAGCATATGATCTGTGGTCGTTCTCCTTCCTTAACAACGATTGTTGGTGCTGACGTCTTTCCATCATTATTGATTCTCCTCTTCTTAAAATTTCCACTTCTATTATCTTGGCCATGCTTACCACTGAAGTGGTTACCATTTATGGCTTGTTGATTTCCTCCACGATTGTTGTCACTGCTTCGATGAGTGCTACCATTGGTATTATCATTTTGCCGGCTGCTCTCTCTTGGTTGGGTTGACTCATTATTGCGCTCTAATAACTGAGTCCTATTTACAACATCTGAATACAAACACAGTTTGTGAGAAATGAGGTATTGACGTATTTTGGGTTTCAAACCTCGCAGGAACATTCGTGTCATACGCTCCTCGTTATCAACCAAATGAGATGGAAATCGGGACAACTCGGCAAACTTAGCTTCGTACTGCGACACGGTCATATTATTTTGTTCCAGCTTGATGAACTCTACCTCCTTCATGTGACGAATACTTTTGGGAAAGTACTTGTTGTTGAACAATTCTTGGAACTTATCCCAAGACATCTTGAGTGCGGCAAGCTAAGTACGCTTTACAGATTTCCATCGGTAATCTGCTTCTTCTCGTAGCATGAAGGTGGCAAAGGAAACCTTTTGCTCCTCGGAGCATCCCAAGACATCAAATATCTTGGTGATCTATTTTATTCACGTCTTCGCCTTAAGTGGTTCTGCCTTTCCCAAAAATTCCGGTGGTCCCAGCTCCTTGAACTGCTTAGCGGTGACTGTTTGTAAGTTGCCAGTGTTTTCACCTGCATTTTGCACATGAGTCTCTGTCACCTGATGTTGCATGAATTGCAGAAAGACTTTGAACATCCCATCATTCATCATTTGGTTGGTGTTGTTGTTTACCTGAGGATTATTGCCTTCCTGATGCATATTATCCTTGGTATTGATCAGTGGTGACTCAACGGTCTCATGTGCTCCATTGCTTAACTCGACATTTTCAGATGCCATTTTCAAACACTACCACAAAACAAAGGTTACTTGACATATCACATAATACCTCTATCTTCTGACCGACCAATTAAATAACAAATAAACTTAGGTAGGTCATACTAGCGAAGGATTTCCCCGTCTCTCCCCCCTTAGTTCTAGTCTCACATCATAGTCAGGGATCATATCCCTAAGCTTTGATACCAACTGTGACGCCCCCAAAATAGGTATACGTCATCCATTCTGAGTCGCCAAATACATGGTACATAACTTCAATACAAACTTATTTAATACAACTGTCATGCAAGATACGACAACACAATAGCTGAGTTTTAACACGAATATTGTCTTCAAGACAATATCCAAACTCAAATTCAATCTTATTACATTTATTATCACACCATTTCCTAGAATAGTGAAGACTATTATGGCAACCATCTCAGACCATCACTTCATTCCCCGACTCATCCCAGCTATGTTCTCATCCCATCTATTAGGCTAGTTGAGCTCATTGAGCTATGAGCTCAACTAGCCTAGTAAAAAAATATTATGACTAAGATAATGCTGTATAAATTATCGTTAGCCTTCAACAGTGTTAAACTGATAAAATACAATAAACATCAAGTTTAACTACAGCGAAACAAGCAATCCATTAGAAGAGTCAAGTAGAGCATGATATCTACTATCTTTTATGATTTAAAATGTTTATCATCAATTTTATCGATGAGACTCAGCTTAATAAATAATCCACATCATCAAATCATCCATGCCCTACGGCCAAGGATATTCATTAGTATCACGTCCACGAATTATCCATGCACTCCGGGTCAAGGATAATCGTGTAATCACCAATGGTCATGATTATGCCAACAACTGTCCATCAATGCACTGCGGGCCAATGAGGACTTTTATCACATCATTTGTAACATTACAGGTCATGCTTATACCGAATGATCCTCGGTCATAATCATACCATTCAACAGTCCATCTATGCACTACGGGCCAAAGATGACTTTCATCACAATATAAGCATGAGGATGATGACAATGATATAAGAATTCAATTAAAAGAAAGCAAAGGATAAATTTTTAAAGATTTATAATTTAATTTATCCAGAATTCAATAATGCCGAAATTATCAACATAATATTGTTTTGTGGAGTAAAATTCAAGAATAATATTGTATCAAAAATGATTTGGACCAAAAATAAATCAATTTTTGTCATGTATTACCCCGGGTGAATAGTACTAGAGTGAATAGTACCCCGTGAATAGTACTCCGGCATGAAAAAGTTAAAACTAATCAAGATCAATATTCAGAATAATATATTTTTTTTGTTATCCGTGGGTTTCCGACCCGCAGGCCGACTAATCCCCCGAGCCCAGTACCAGAGCGGTTTGCTACCCGACTTGCGCCAGGGGTACCGTGGCCACCATGACCATTTCTGGCTTAACAAATGTTGCTAGTGGGGATCGAACTGAAGATGAAGCGCAAATTTCAAGGATATTCTACTAAATTCATGGTGTATAGAAGCCAAAACTTAACAAAATGAGTGTAGAATTCAGAATCTGAAACGAAATAATATTACTTTCATACTACAAAGTATGGAAGAAAATATTATTTCTAACGAATATTGAACAAAATAAATATCTCTTACCTTAAAAAGGAGAGTATTCCAACCGGTATAGCAAGGATAATCTTGAAGAAAACTTGCACTGTTTTCTACACTCAAAGCTTCCTAAAACTCGAAAGAAATACGCTCAATATTATAAAAGAAGAATTCTCTAATTCTGGTGTGATTTTCAATTCTAAACTAAGCATCCTAATAATAGGATAATGGAAGGATACTATTTGAATTTAAAAATCACGGACTGCACAGGAAAAGGGTCACGGGAAATTTTGTTCGGCTGAATTTATTTTTTGATTTACTATGCAAGTACTATACATAATAAAATATAATATATTTTATTTTTTATAAAAAAACAAAACACACAATATATATATATATATATATATATATATATATATATATATAAGCCACCACTCGTGACTTCATCATATTTCCCTCACCCAAATGTCATCCACGCGTGGGCCCCACCCCAACTTTTATGAATAAAAATTATTTTTTTTCTCGAAATATATTTTTGAATATTATGGTGTAGATTTGATATAATGTTTTGTGGGTAATATTTACAAATTTTGCAATGCAAACAAGTTGTTATAAAATATTCAATTGGTCGGGGAATATTCGTTTTAACAGGGAATATTCGTACGATGGCAAAATCATTGGTGAACCCCACAACGGAAGTATTATCGGAGTTATAAAAGGACAGAAATGTCTTTTTATAAAAATAATGACGAAAGTTTTACCGTTAAACTGTTTAAATACCCAGTGGTAAAAGTACAGTAATACGCGTGGTTGCATAGTAGCACACGGTATTGATTATTAATGCTCACGTGAGAAGTCACTCAGTTATACTCAATTATTACTACAGTAATTACTACATAATATCTCTCATATTATTGATTTAATTATTCTCACAATATCATCTACATAATATTTTATATTTTTAAATCAATAATTAATACTTATATATATATATATATATATAGGGGTAAATGGTTGTGCACAGCCGTGCATTTTTTTTGGGTACACAGTATTCCAAAACGGCGTCGTTTTGGAATATTTATTTAAAAAAACACGCTTCACACTTCTCCTAAATCAGAGCTTCTCCTCTAAGAAATCGCTCAGAGCTTCTCTCCTCCCAGAGCGATGAAATCGCTCAAGCTCCCCCACCCCCAATCATCAGAAATTGATCCGGCATGTTCTTAATTCTCCACCAAAATAGAAATCGATACATGTTCTTCTCCCCAAAATGAGAAATCGATCCAGCATGTTCTTCTCTGACCCACTCACTTCCATTTCCCAAATCAGAAATCGCTCAAGCTCTTCTCCCCAAACAGGTTTCTTTCTTCCACCCTCTCTCTCTACATGTATGTACATACATATGTTTGTCAATTTTTACGCGTCTTCTCGTTGTTGAGTTTATGTTATATATAAGTCTCATTGTTGTTTGTTGGTGTGAATTGGGTACTGGGTATTGTCTAATTTTATGTGGTTTAAATTTTATTGAATTATGGTGTTTTACAAGCTAGGGTTTTTGTGGTGTATTTTATTGATTTGGGCGAATTACTTGTAATTTAGCTTCATATTCCTTTTGTTGTTAATGTGAGCCAAAGTTATTTCATGATTATGCTTTTAACAGAGTTCAATGGCTCAAGGCAAATGGTTGTCAGATGGTGTGCTGATTCTCATTCGCTATTTGCTCAAAAAAAATTAAAAATTATGCATATTTTTTATTGCTGGCAAGTAAATTATGCATATGAGTTATGAAACTATAGTTTGGAATAGTAGATGGTTTTCGTCACTTCATATAGAGTCTATTTCAACCATAGCCTCTAATTGTTAACAAATTGATTTTTGGTTTGAACATTTATTATATTTTCAAATTGGTTGGTTCAGACCACTGTGTTGGTTTGATTAGTGAATCCAAAGTTTTTCCTTAAAGGTCACAAAATTAAATGTATCCTGCAATTCAAGCCAGCTAATATCTGTATCCTTTGCATAGTTTTCCGATATGGTTCCTGAGGTTTAAGTTTAAAAAAAGCTTCCAAATCAAGAAGCAACGGTTGACCTAATTAGACTACAACATGAATCTTTCACAGTTAATTATTATCACTGTGGATATGTGAATTTGTTGCTTAAGGTATTTCCCTTTTTATTTGATTTATTTTGGATTTAATCAAAGTTCCCTTGTAGAAGAAAGGTGGCACTACTTTTGTGCTCTTTGGATTTTAGGTGCAGAAGAATTCACTGTCTTTTCCTTTTGATTTTAATTAGCACATGTTGTTTGTTTCCTTTTAAATTATGAAGCTTAATTAGCTAAAATCATACCGTCTCTTTTGCTCTCCACTCCCTTTGTTTAAAAAGATTGCAGTTAGAATCTTGTCTTTGTTTGTATTTGATTAACTTTACATCTTAGGATTCTTTTTAGCATTTCGTATTTCGTTAGAAACTTTAATACTAAAAAAGAGTTACTTCAAGTTTTACTATAAATTTCTGGATAATAATCTTACATCTTATACATAATGCTTAATATTCTACTGTTTATCAGGGTTAAACTGCATTTACTCATATTCTGTCCCAACTAGCTGAAGAGATTTTAAAAGTTTCTCTTACAAAAGTTCTGCTCAGAACTCTGATAGAGACTGGAGAAAAACATGGTTCAGACATTGGAGGCCATCAAAGGTGGTGGAGGGTCCATCAAAGTTGGAACCATTGAGACAAATCTTCTGCACCTACTATTCTGGCACCTGGTGGTGTTACGTCTCCCAAAAGACTAAGGCCAAGATCATCAGCTAATGAAGCAAGTAGTAATCGCAGCAGCAATATAAATAGAAACCCGAAAAATCACCATTTGTAGTACTGTCTTCCATAGTAAGCAGCTAGAACTGCTTAGTATTGTTGAGTTGTTTTTGTTTTAAAGACATGCATGTTAGTTTCTAAATTACATCCATATTTTGTAACGTTGTTGAGTGAGTCATTAGAAATTAATTTTATCTCTGAATTGGCTTGCTTTTCAGATAATATATTGGTCTCAATTGCCTAATTGAGGTCCTTAATGTCAATTACATTCCACAAAAACAAAAAGTTGTATAGCGTACAACATTCAAATGTTATAAATATTACAGAAAAATGAAATATCAAACTCAGATAATAATCAACTGCTCTTAGTATTTTAATTCTGAATCCTCATATGGATTAATAATCTTTTGTAATAGAATACAACAATCTCATTTATGTTTCAGTATTCTACAAGTACATTAATCTGCCTAAGTATGTGAATTTCTGGCTTGCAAATCAACTGATAATTTTTTTCCAGATACCAAATTCCACATTAGCTACTCAATTATTTACTTTACTTTATTCAAAGCTGCGATTGCATACTCTCCCTAAATCCGGCATTAGCCATTCCTCTTGCAGCTGGAGTTGGAAGACACATTTCCATGCATTGCAAGAACAGCGGATGAAGTTGCACCACCCCAATAGTCCATACCAATATTTAAGTTGGTCGTGGGACCAGGAACACCTCCTGGAGCACCAGCGGCAGAAATTGGTATGATTGAAAGAGATTGATTCACCATTGAGTGATGCACATTATGTCCTCCATTCTGTGAACCATGAGAATTTCCATTTCAAAGTTTAGAAATTGGATATACAGGTTAAGAATCTAAAAAATACCTCTTAATACAAAAAAGAAAAAAAACGGTCACTTCTGCTTTCACCACTGCAAATTCGGTATCAACCACATTTGTCAATATACATTTCACCTATACATGTAAACCCCTAGAAAATGTTAACAAACAAAAGGTCATACAATTTTCATCTATACATGTAAGCAATGTTTCTTTATCTATACATACAATTTCCAATGTTTCTATACAATTTTCATTTTTACATACAATTTCCAATTTTTTCTTTATCTACAAGAACTAGCGCTACTGGATACTCCTCTAAAAGGGCTCAATTCCAAATCAGAGATCATAGATTACTATGACAAGTCCCTAGAGAGAACCATAATTCATAACCACACAAAAACACAACCATGAAGCTGAGTTACTAGTAATTCGCCCAAATCGATAAAATACACCACAAAAACCCTAGCTTGTAAAACACCATAATTCAATAAAATTTAAACCACATAAAATTAGACAATACACCCAATTCACACCAACAAACAACAAAATCCCTTTCTTTAGACTTCACACATCATGTTCAAAGTTTGACTCAACTAAAGCTCGCTCTAAAGAAACCTAAGACGCAAATTGGATATTAAAAAAGAAAATACCAGTGTTCATGCCAATTCAAATTCTAAACTAGTTTTGCACCAAAATTCCAATTCCATAGCATGAAATGATCCTCCAAAATTCCAATTCCAGCAACTTGTTCTAATTTGTAGTACAAAAAAATTGCAGAGCTTTGAAAGCCAAAAAATTTTCAGGAGGTGTTCCACCAGAGTTTTCCAAGCTGCGCCACCTTAAAAGCCTGTAAGAAAAATCCAGTAATACTACATTCACAATGGTATTCAAACTCAAATACATTCTATGTATTAAAAATGCAAAAAAGGAGCTTAGACATTAAGTCTGCCTTTATAACACATAATTTTGCAACTAAGTTTTTGACTCTAAACATGAACTGCAATAGGACAGAGTGGAATAAGAAGAAAGTACCTTTGGTGGTTTTGTCTTTTCCTTTGTTCCCTTTTTCATTATCGTGGTCTTTGTTATGTTGATTTGCTATTAATACACAACAATTAAAATAAAAATTAAATATTTATAGTCTCCAAACAAATATATAAAAAACATAACAAAATGAACAAGTTTGTTTATACCTAGTTTTGGACAAGTAGTTCTATAATGGTTGGCTTCTCCACACTCTCCACAATAACGAGTTTGTTTACTCTTTACTTCTTGAGCTACCTCTCTACCCGATTGAAATCTCGAGGCTCCCCTTGGTCTACCTTTAGTACTAACTGGCCCATTGGGATCACACACTGTTATTTCTGGAATGTCAACAAAGGAAACAACTGGATTAGATGTTTGAGTACTTGAATCCATCTGACAAATCACATCTTGCAATTTTTTCTCCTTTATCTTTTTTATCATATCATCCAACAAATATTCAACTTCCTTAAAAATTGTCAGTGATGAAATAGCATCTTGTAACACTTTGGACATTTTTGATTTAAGGGAAAACACCATCATTGGAGTTACATCAACCTCGCTTGATGAACATCTAACAATATCAGGTCGATACTTTGCATCCATAGTCCATCTTTTCAATATATATATTTCTGGAATAGAAACAAATTTTTTAAATCTCATAACACAAATGATATGCTTGCATATCATTCCTTCCATCTCGAACTTTGCACAAGAACAATTAAGAGTCTGTCCACCATCGTACAAGACAGCTCTCCAATTAGCTTTAGGACTCGTGCTCTTTCCAACTTTGTATTCAATTATGTCTCCATCCTTCCTCACCTTCTCCTTCCAATAGGAATAACTAGCCTTAAATTCAGTATGAAATATATCAAACATTTTTTTAGTGTAGAGTTGTCCAGCTTGTTTCTCAATCTCCAACTCAGTCTCGTATATCGGGTGAGAATTTTTTGTCTTGAAATCTTCTTCTTTCTCTGCTTGCCGACGAGATACAAGAGCATTTTCATATTGTGTCACAAACTCATTCAATTGAGTTAACACATGAACAAATCCATCAAAAAATGAATTAATACTCTCACTACGTTGGGTAGATGTCATTCCAGCTGTAAAGATGTCTCTGAAGTATGCAGGAACCCATTGATGCCGCATTTCATACAAGTTCATCAACCAAATATTATTATTCAAGGTATACTTCTTCAAAATTTCCCAACGGCTCTCTGATTCTAATATGGTTTCAGTATAAAACCATGCTTTATACTCATCACAAAATGCTTGATTGCTAGAACGAAGGAGATGAAGTCTCTCTGTGATATGCTTCTCAATGTGCCATGAACATAATCGGTGTCGAGTATTAGGAAAGACTTTCTTTATAGCATTGCAAATAGCAAGATCTTGATCTGTTATAATTACCCCAGGATCTTTTCCACACATGCATTTCTTCCACTCTTGAAACAACCATATAAAAGATTTCTCTTTATCATTTGCAAGTAAAGCACAACCAAACAAAATAGATTGTCTGTGGTGATTAACCCCCGTGAATGGAGCAAATGGTAATGAAAATTTATTGGTTCGATATGTAACATCAAAAGAAACTACATCACTAAATTGTAAATATGATGATATCGACCTCCCATCGGCCCAAAAAACACTTTTAAGACTGTGGTCCTTCTTCAAATCTATGGCAAAAAAAATGATGGGTCACTAACTCTTTTTGCTAAAAAATGATGAACTACATAAATGCATTCGCGACCAACCATATTCTTTCTCTGTATGCGCAAATGATCTACACATTGTTGTGTTGTTATCATCTCATCCTCACCATTCCCATGAGCATTAACCACCTTTGCAATTGTTGATGGGCGCAATCCAGTTTCATGCATCTTCTCCATCAAATTTTTGACAGTTTGACTACGATGATATGTCTTATGAGAGCGATGTTTCCATGCTGATGAAGGGCTAGTAAACTCGTGATTATGTTCATCACAAAAACTAGTAACACGCCATGTCTTTGTTTTTTGGTTTAAATGGATCCACATCCTTGCACGACAGTCAGATCTTACTTGTCTTCGTCATTTCTTCGGTTTCTCTTCAAGTGTTTGATCTTTATCTTTTGCAATTCCACCTTTACTACAAATAATTAATCGACCTATTGCCTCCCCCGAAGTTTTAGATTTATCAAGATTCGACAAACGGGGTTCGAATCCTTTATGCCTTGCATATGCATTATACATCGCGTATGCGTCGTCCTGACTAGGAAACGATAATCCAACATATGGAACTTCTATCGAAATTTTTGTATTATCATCCTCTACATTAACACTGGAACGAAAAAGAGATCATATAATTCAATTGATAATATAATTCAAAATTTAAAATGTTGGGCAAATTTTTTACTCTGTGTCATGAAGGTTTAACACCGACTCTGAGTGTTGTAATGGTAAGACATTATCTGCACGTCCATGTTCAGGAACATTACAAACTTCCATCCTAGGACTTCAACCACTATAGAAACAGATGTAACCATTAAAAACTGAAACTTTCAGCCAAAATAAGTTTCTCAAATGAGTTATAAAAAAGGACAATATGAATAAAACCCAGATTGATTAAAACTAAAAACTATTTAACAAAAATTAAAGTATGGTTTTAGACCATCAGAATCTTATTTAACCAGGAAGAAAAAACACCAAACCAAAAATCCAATTCAATTAAACACATTCAATTATAAAATTTATTTCTATGTATAGCTTTGGATAAATCACAATTCTTCTAAAAGTAACAGGAATCATACCCATAAGTGGAAAATCCATGAAACTAGAAAGTAAGATCATCACTCAGATTCAAAGAATAAAACAAACATATGATTCAGCTCACCCTAAATTCCAGCTGGAACTAGATTCAAACACCTTCATGCCCATCATCATCGAATAGTAACGAAATGAATATCATTCGAGAAAAGCTACTGTATTTAAAAACCGTTTTCAGTGAAGTCTTCAACTAAATTAAAAGCAACCAAGAAGACCCAAATTAATATTTTAAAATTTTCAAATGAGACTAATAGAATTGGAAAAAGACAGAACCAATAAATCCGTCTTTTCATAATCTATTCTTCTATATTACGATTGTATTTAATAATTTTTAAACACAAGTACACTTAAACAGAGTGGATACTAACAAAATAAAGAGTCTTATGCTGCTGCAATCCAATTAGTTTGGGTGGGAGGAAGAGGAAGAGGAAGATATCTTATGAAAATGAAAAATTCAACACTTTCTTTTCACTGTTAGAAAGCAAGTGTTAAATTTTGCATAACTCTTTCAATCAACTTATAGGCCTCCTCAACGCACTCTTCTACACAAGAAGGCTTTCACCGGATTGACTTTCACCTAGCAGAATATCATACTCCTCGAAGAAGGCTGACAAATATACTTATTTGAAGCATATAGACGATTTCAACAACCCAATGAATCAACGAGCTCGCTAAAGGAGAAACCCTAAATTTCTTAAATTTACAAAATTAATAGATTCGAAGAGAGAGCTGTGTGGGATACAAAACATACCTGTAGTTTGTGGGACTTGATGAGTCGACGATTGATTTGGGGGAGAAGAACTCTTCTTGAGCGATTTCTGAATTGAGAATTAGAGGTATGCGCAATCGATTTTGGAGGGGAGGGCTTCGATCTGTGATTTGGGTTTCTGAGAGCTTCGATCGTTTTGGGAGGAGAGTAGAGAAGAGAGATGAGCCGTGTTTTTTTTTAAATAAATGGGCCAAAACGACGTCGTTTTAATGTACTGTGTAAAAAGAGAGTTTACAAGGCTGTGCATACCCATTTTCCCCATATATATATATATATATATATATATATATATATATATATATATATATATATATATATATATATATGAGGTGGCTTGATACTGAATAACTTTCTACCGATTATTTTGAAAAATGAGTAAGTGGTGGTTCATATAATAAACAAAATTTACAACAAAAACTTCATAAAAATCTCCTCAATATTTTTAACAACATTTATTCATCATTATTATAACCCGTAATATTAACAACCAGATCGTTCCCATGAAAGAGGGGGCATTCCAATAAGGATTTCTCCCTATTGGCGCACAATTAGGTGACCAAACCCCTTTTCTCGACAGAATTTCTAGACATTGTTAATTATGAAAATAATAATATGAATAACATGTCATCTCAATTATTGATTTAATAATATAAAATATTTTGCAGATGATACTGTGACAATAATAGAATTAATAATGTGAGATACTATGCAACAATTACTGTAGCAATAATTGAGTATAACTGAGTGACTTCTCACGTAAGCATCAAATACCGTGTGCTACTATACAACTATGGGTATTATTGTACTTTTCATCACCGGGTAATTCGATAGTTAATGGTAAAACTTTTGCCGTTATTTTTACAAAAAATATTTCTGTCGTTTTTTAACTCCGACAATAATTCCATTGTGGGGTCCACCAATGATTGTGTCGTCGTACGAATATTTCCTGTTAAAATGAATATTCCCCCGACCAATCGAATATTTATTATAACAACTTGCATACTTTGCAAAATGTATAAATATTACCCACCACTATAACATTATATTAAATCCACACCATAATATTCAAAAATATATTTCGAGAAAAATTAATCTTTATTTATGAAAGTTGGGGTCTTACATATGCAATTCCCTATCAGTAGTGTATCATCAATATATAATACAAGGAATGTCACAACGCTCCCCCTAACTTTCTTGTACACACAAGGTTCATCCTCATTTTTGATAAAATCAAACTCTTTGATTGTCTCATCAAAACGGATGTTCCATCTACGAGAAGCTTGCTTCAATCCGTAAATGGATCGTTGGAACTTACAAACTTGATTTGTTCTAACTTTTGAAACAAAACCCTCTAGCTGTATAATATATACATTCGCTTCTAGTTTCCCATTGAGGAAGGCCATTTTCAAGACCATTTTCCAGATCTCGTAGTCTTAGTAAGCTGTAACCGCAAGTAAAATTCGAATGGACTTGAGCATAGCAACTGGTGAGAAGGTTTCATTATAGTCAACTCCTTGTCTTTACTTAAAACCTTTTTTTTTTTTTTTTTTTTTTGTTACCGTGGGTTTCCGACCCGCAGGTCGACTAATCCCCCGAACCCGGTACCAGAGCGGTTTGCTACCCGACTTGCGCCAGGGGTACCGTGGCCACACGAATTGAAGAATTCTCACACTTGAGGCAGGCGGGACTCGATCCCAGGATGTCCGGGTCTACGGCTCACCCCAGGTCGAAGCTTACCGCTGCGCCAAGTGATGTGGTTACTTAAAACCTTTTACCACCAGTCTGGCCTTATAGGTCTCCTCCTTGCCATCTTCCTCAGTCTTTCTTTTAAAGACCCATTTACACCCTATAGGCACTATACCTTCCGGCGCTTTAACCAAAGTCCACACTTAGTTCTCATACGTGGAGTCCATTTCAGATTTCATGTCGGTTTGCCATTTCTTTGAGTTTTTAGTACTCATTGCCTCATCGTATATAACTAGATCATCATCATCTATGACGTCTACCTCTCCATCATCCTCTATAATGATTCCATACCCTTCATGTATCTTCGGTACTCTTCCATATTTACGAGTTGACTGTGGTACATAACATATTTCTACTTGGATAGGTTCATCCAGTTGACTTATAGTGGTTTGTGGTTCTTGAACTTCTTCAAGATTTAGCCCCTTCGAGGATAAACTCTTTTTCCAAGAAGGTAGCATA
The DNA here is from genome assembly GCA_020205505.1 of Panax japonicus. Lineage (NCBI taxonomy): Eukaryota > Viridiplantae > Streptophyta > Magnoliopsida > Apiales > Araliaceae > Panax > Panax japonicus. The sequence goes on along the minus strand of CM035095.1, from coordinate 47,415,580 downwards.
TTTGGAAACAAATACCTTTTTCTCAGTAGGATTATAAAAATAGTATCCTAAACTTTCTTTAGGATAGCCCACAAATCTACACCTATCAGATTATGTCCCAAACTTATCATTCTGAAACCTTTTTACATAAGATGGACATCCCAAAATCTTAACATATTTAAGACTAGGTTTTCTCCCTGTCCACATCTCATATGGAGTCTTCAGGATGGATTTCAAGGTGACCTTATTTAGTAGATATACAGTCGTCACTAGGGTATAGCCCTAGAATGATATTAGAAGATTGGTGAAACTCATCATTGACTACACTATGTCCAACAAGGTATGATTTCTCCTTTCAGATACTCCATTCAACTGTGGTGTACCAGGAGTTGTCCATTGTGAAAGGATACCATTATCCTTGAGATGATTGAGAAACTCATTGCCTAAGTATTCACCTCCTCAATCTGATCGAAGAATCTTAATACTTTTGCCAGTTTGTTTCTCAACTTAAGTTCTGAACTTTTTGAACCTTTCAAATGATTCGGATTTGTATTTCATCAAATACACATCCCAATCTCAAATGATCATAAATGAAAGTAATGAAATACGAATACCCTCTTCGTGCATTTATTGTCATAGGTCCACATACATCTGTGTGTACCAACTCTAACAATCTTGCAACTCTCTCCATGCCCATAAAATGGAGATTTAGTCATCTTTCCCATGAGACAAGATTCACAAGTTGGATCTGATTTGTTGGTGTAAAATCTAATTACGTACGACATGCAAGTATACGTGGTCAACAAGTAATAAAGTGATAAATCGAGTATCATACCACATATAAAATTAAAATGTATTTTATTCTAACAAGCACAAATTTTTGTATTATCTCAATTTCTTTAAACAGATGATAATTGAGGTTAATTTTATAAAATTAACTAATTAATTAAATTAAACTAACTACCACAAGAATAAATCAGATAAAGGAGACTTAAGACTACAATTTCACTTAATGTTTCACTTAGATCGACACACTTCCTGTTAAGCCTAATTAATTATTTTGGATTGTAAAACAAGAATACATAAGTAAATATGACAATCTCTCAATGCATTACCCATATCAACTTAAATCCACAGATGATAGAATTAAGTTGAACACCCTAATTAACCAATCCACTATATCTGTAACACCCCCTTCCAAAATAGAAAGAGATGTTACTCAAAACATAACAAAATTAATGAATATATATAACAAGGCTCTAAATCTCAAAAGAATAATCTCATAATGATTAAATGTCATAAGATAAACCATAATAAATGCCACTTGTTGGATGTTTATTGTTGTTGCTTGGTTCATGGTTGGATTTCTGTATGCTAGTGCCTAGCTTTGGTTTACTTTTGCCATCATAGGGCATGTCCTATGATGGCTATGGTATACTGATTGGGGTTTGACCGATGTACTTTGTACTTATTCTTTCTTATATTTCAGTCTAAATTTAGCAAAAAAAAATTAAAAAAAAATAAAAAATAAATGCCACACTAGCTCAAACCACAATCTGAACTAATTATTACAACTCTAAATAGATCAATTTATCAAATCCTAACAAAATATATATAAACCATTGGAATGAAGGAAGCTCTCATCACACTTGCCCTTGATCCCCCTAATTACCTACCGGAAGAAAAACACAGCATGAACCAAATGCCCAGTACGGATATAGAATAAAAGAATGATGAAACGAAATAACTAACACAATTAAATGAACTTAAATGTACGAACAAAACTAACACAACGAAAAGATAGGCTGAAACAAATGGCTGGGTGTTATTTCATATTGAGCTCAAAACAAATAGTAATATACCTTGCCACACAGTCAAGTCAAATAATGCCACATAGGCAATCAAAATAATTCCACATATGCAATCACACATCGGACTGCGAAATCCAGATGCATGCAAAATTGGAAGGCGTGTTGGGCACAAACATCACCAATCCGCATAACAGAACAAAAAAGAAAACTAGGGTCGACCCATACGCCTCCTACAACAAAACACCAAATGGCCAACTCCCACCGGAGCACAAAACGGAGACGCCGTGGACTGATAACACCAACACGGAAGGTGTCATGCCTCGGTTCCAAGAGGACATGCCTGTGGTACCCCCACAGGTGGTTATAGCTCAAGTATACCCTACGGTATTCTAAAAAAATATCATGCCACAATACATGCGACAAGATATCAACACAAAGGGGTTCTAACGTGTACATGTTAAATCGAACGAATCATAAACACAAGTCTCCAAAAGTATACTAACATGTACATCACTATAAATATCAAAATAAAATTTAGACATGATAAACTAGTCTAAAGAGTACAAACATGAGTTCTAATACAACGCCAAAACAAAACTATCACAATAAATTGACAAAGGATAATTATGAGAAGCAATACTAAATTTCAAAATAAATAACGAAACGAACAAATTAAAAACAAAAGAGTCTCGCTGAAAGAGTACGAAATATGTACATAAAATTGATAATGCAATACCCAAATTTATATTCCAAATATACTCGTTTAGACTCCCTCCGTTCGATCTAATTAAAAAACAATAATAATAAATACAATCAGTTAATTATTATTATTATTATTATTATTATTATTATTATTATTATTATTATTATTATTATTATTATTATTATTATTATTATTATTACATTCCATAGATTCTGTAAGTATTGTCCATGAAATTACATTTACCCTACATTTGTTTCACAATAAATATGTATAAACCCATATTATGATTCTGAATAAATGAAAATTTAATTATAATCCTCCACCTCCGTTCTAATATAAGGTCTGTTAGATAGTTTGTATAATTTTACTTATTTAATACCTATAGATTACATCAATTACGATCCATGAATCATAATTCAATCTAAATGTTTTTTATATATATAATTAAAATCATGTTCTGTCCATATGAATAATTTAGTTCTCTCTCCTATTTCTAATTAATATATAACATACATAAATACATTATATTAATTAGTCTTCATGTTGGAACGGAACCCAAACATGAGCTTTATAACTTTTAACAATTAAATAACTAAGCTTTATACTATATCTGCATTAATATATATATATATATATATATATATATATATATATATATATATATATATATATATATATATATATATATATATATATACGTGTGTGTGTGTGTGTTGTCATGTAAATCAATTACCACAAGTCTTACTGCTACTCTTCAAAATGATGAATGCATCATTCTTTAACAACAAAATGATAAATCTTAAAAAGATACATACCTTATTAAAGGTATTTTGATTTTCCTGCCCTCTCTTATTCTCATACGAAGGAACCAGACAATTTGTATCTGCCCCCTCCCTTCGCTCAGTTCGCAACGCAACAAAAAGATATGAAAAAGATTAGGTTTTAGTAATTTATTTATTTATTAATTATTATATCTTATTTACTCTCTTATTTTTAATAGAATTTATTATTACCCACATAACTTAAGCTAAATTAGTTTTTAAAGCCCAAATTTTAAAATTTTAATTTATCCACACTTATTAATATTTATTAGCCCATATAAATTAAATAACTAGTTTGACCCAATTAAATGACAAAGTCCAATTAATATTATTCAAAACAAAATAATTTTTTTATTATTCAATATTTATTTATTTATTTTTATTGGATATTACGATATCTCTATGTGAATTACAATTAAAGAATGTGTTAATGAGATGCTTCTGATACCTGTAATGGATCCTCCACTTGAATTTTTCTGCTTGTTCTGTTGTGGTCCCTGCTGAGGTTCCCGCAAAGCCTGCCAACCTGGTGAACCTCGTCATAAAATCCGTGATGGACTCGTTATCTTTCTGTCAAATGGATAGATAGTCTCTAGCATAGGCCTCTTTATCAGCAGCTAGGAAGTACTGCTGATAAAAGACGTCACAAAACTCCGCCCAACCAAGTGTCTCAACATAACCATCACCTTTGTTGTTTTTATTGTTTTCCACTACCTCTGTGCATCCCCCTCAAGCTTATAAACTGTAAGCAATACTTTCTGATTATCCGAGCACCCCAACACATCAAAGATCTTCTCTAGGCGAGCAATCCAATTCTCTTCATCAATTGGAGTCAGAATGGAACTGAATGACTGTGGTTTCTGCTTCTGAAACCTTTCTAACCACACATACATTGGAACCACCTGCTGATCAATACCATCTGCATTCCCTTCCTCAACATTTGCATACTGACCATTATTTCTTGAATTCCCGGTTCAAGAATTTCTGGTGGCGTCTGCTGCATTTCCTAACCTATGCCACCAACTGAGGTAAAGCCTGATTCACCAATGTAGCCAATTGAGCATTTATATGATCATTAGGTTGTTTATTGGGCTAACCCTCACCTCTTCCCATACTGTTACCTCGCCTCCCAGCAACTCTAGCTGATCTACGAGCCATCTAAGAAAGAGATCACGAATAGATAACAAAGCAGATTAGAGACAGATTTGAATATAGTTGATATGATAGCTGAACAGAAAATCAAACAGAACAAAACCTAACCCAGAAGTCTAACCATAACTCACAGGTCAAACCTAAATAGGTTTTCTATAAGAAAGAACCTAAGCTCTGATACCAACTCTATAACACCCTTTTTCTGAAATAGAAAGAGAGGTTACTCAAAACATAACAAAACTAATGAATATATATAACAAGGCTCTAAATCTTAAAAGAATAATCTCATAATGATTAAATGTCATAAGACAAATCATAATAAATGTCACACTGGTTCAAACCACAATCTAAACTAATTATTACAACTCTAAATATATCAATTTATCAAAGCCTAATAAAATATATATAAATCATTGGAATGAAGGAAGCTCTCATCACACTTGCCCTTGATCCCACTGTTTACCTGCAGGAAGAAAAACACAGCATTAGCCAAATGCCCAGTAAAGATATAAAATAAAAGAATGATGAAACGAAATAACTAACATAATTAAATGAACTGAAATGTACGAAAAAAACTAACACAACGAAAAGATAGGCTGAAACAAATGGCTAGGTGTTATTTCATACCGAGCTCAAAACAAATAGTAATATACCTTGCCACACAGGCAAGTCAAATAATGCCACATAGGCAATCAAAATAATGCCACACATGCAATCACACATCGGACTGCACAATCCAGATGCATGCAAAATCGGAAGGCATGTTTGGCAGAAACATCACCAATCCGCAGAACAGAACAAAACAAAAAATTAGGGTCGACCCATATGCCTCCCACAACAAAACACCAAATGGCCAACTCCCACCGGAGCACAAACCGGAGATGCCGTGACTGATCACACCGCCACGGAAGGTGTCATGCCTCGGTGCCATGAGAACATGCCTGTGGTACCCCAACAGGTGGTTATAGCTCAAGTATACCCTACGATATTCTAACAAAAATATCATGCCACAACACATTCGACAAAATATCAACACAAAGGGGTTCTAACGTGTACATGTTAAATCGAACGAATCATAAACACAAGTCTCCAAAAATATACTAACATGTACATCACTATAAATATCAAAATAAAATTTAGACATGATAAACTAGTCTAAAGAGTACAAACATGAGTTCTAATATAAGGCCAAAACAAAACTATCACAATAAATTGACAAAGGATAATTATGAGAAGCAATACTAAATTTTGAAACAAATAACGAAACGAACAAATTAAAAAGAAAAGAGTATTGCTGAAAGAGTACGGAATCCGTACCTAAAATTGATAATGCAATACCCAAATTTATATTTCGATCTAATTAAAAAATAATAATAAATACAATCAGTGAAATATTATTATTATTATTATTATTATTATTACATTCTATAGATTCTGTAAGTATTGTCCATGAAATTACATTTACCCTACATTTGTTTCACAATAAATATGTATAAACCCATATTATGATTCTGAATAAAAGAAAATTTAATTATAATCCTCCACCTCTGTTCTAATATAAGTTCTGTTAGATAGTTTGCATAATTTTACTTATTTAATACATATAGATTACATCAATTACGATCAATGAATCATAATTTAATCTGAATATTTTTTTATATATAATTAAAATTGTGTTCTGTCCATATGAATAATTTAGTTCTCCTCTCCTATTTCTAATTAATATATAACATACATAAATACATTAGATTAATTAGTCTTCCTGTTGGAACGGAACACAAACATGAGCTTTTGTAACTTTTAACAATTAAATAACTAAGCTTTATACTATATATGCATTAATATATATATATATATATGTGTGTGTGTGTGTGTGTGTGTGTGTGTGTGTGTGTGTGTGTGTGTGTGTGTGTGTGTTGTCATGTAAATCAATTACCACAAGTCTTACTGCTACTCTTCAAAATGATGAATACATCATTCTTTAACAACAAAATGATAAATCTTAAAAAGATACATACCTTATTAAAGGTATTTTTATTTTCATGCCCTCTCTTATTCTCCTACGAAGGAACCACATAATTTGTATCTGCCGCCTCCCTTCGCTCAGTTCGCAACGCAACAAAAAGATATGAGAAAGATTAGGTTTTAGTAATTGATTTATTTATTAATTATTATATCTTATTTACTCTCTTATTTTTAATAAAATTTATTATTACCCATATAACTTAAGCTAAATTAGTTTTTAAAGCCCAAATTTTAAAATTTTAATTTATCCACACTTATTAATATTTATTAGCCCATATAAAATAAATAACTAGTTTGACCCAATTAAATGACAAAGATCAACTAATATTATTCAAAACAAATTAATTTTTTATTATTCAATATTTATTTATTTATTTTACTGGGTATTACGATATCTCTATGTGAATTATAATTAAAGAAGGTTTAAGCACAAGTTCTTTATCAAATTACATGTGATGCATATGTATATCTCTATCCTAGGCATAAATCATGAATTCTAACGCTATGTAGAAATCACAAACACATGCTATTATGATCAAATCTAAATCTATAATTTGTTTCTCAATTTCATATAGATTATCAAGGTAATTACTGGCCAGGAAACTAAGTAATTCAGTGAAAATCATAACAGATAATCCAATAATAACTAATTATAACTTAATATAGAAGCATGTCAATTTCAGTTATGCAATAAGATCCATTGTAGCCTTAAATAGAAAATTAGTTCAACATAATTGAATTAAAATCCAATATCCACAAATAATAAAACATTCTGATTACAAGAATAAGAGTAGTGAATGAGAATAAAAACTACAATAACAATCCTGCTCCTCTTCTTTGTTTCTGTCTGGAATCTCCCAGCTTGTCTCCTTGCTTCAATTCTCTAATATCTTTTTGCTAAATTTAAACTGTATTAAAAAAGAAATTACAAAAGTCATTGGAAAACCCCAATCAGAATATAGCATAAATATCATAGGACAGGCCCTATGATGTCATGACTATATAAAATTGTAGGCCTGAAGCCTAACAACACTAAAAGTAACCTGTCATACCAGACTATGACAAAGAGTGATCAAACCAAAGCATCTTTTACAGAAGTACATATCTAAACAAAGAAACCAGTACAAAAGTACATAATTCTCAAATAATTCAATCTAATACAACATTTTTAGAATAAAAGAATGATGTAATATATCTTTTTAACTGACATAACATCCTATTTATAAGTTTGATACAAATCCTTGTCGAATTATGAAAACGTACGTAAGTTACAACTCAATTACATCACTTAAGCTTAAAAGAAAAGTTAAATCTTGGTCAAAGTCGAAATGGTGGGGCCGCGCTTCCCCTAAGCCTTCAATGGGCACCATATTTAGCTAAGAGAACTGTAAAGTATTTGTTACAAATGTGGCTCCCCTCATCGCTGATAATTGCCCTTGCTGTCTCAAACATTGTAAAAAAAAATTCTGCAGAAATTTCACAACTACCTTTGCATCATTTGTTGGCAGAGCAACTGCCTCAACCCATTTAGAAACGTAGTCCACAACCAAAAGAATATACAAGTTACTGAAATATGACAGAAAGGCTCCATGAAGTCGATTCCCCAAATGTCAAAGACTTCAACTTCCAAGATTGTGCTTAATGGCATCTTATGATGCTTGGAGATATTACTTACCCTTTAACATATATCACACTTTTGAACAAACTAGTGGGCATCTTTGAACAATATGGGGTAATAGAATCCTACTTGTAATACCTTTGCAGATGTCCTATCGCTCCCATAGTATCCCCCCATTATGCATGACACTGATGTAAGATACTGTCCGTTTCACTTTGTGGAATACACCATCGTATCATCCGGTCTGCACATTATTTGAATAAAAACGACTGACCCCACATGTACATTCTCACATCATGTAGAAACTTTTTCTTTTCATGTCGTGTCAAGTCCGGAGGGAACACATTGCTTACTAAATAATCTATAAAATCGGCATACGATGGAACTTCGCTGCGAACCACAAATAACTGCTCATCCGAAAAGAACTCGTTGATTAATAATTTGTCTCTCTTGTCTTGTTCTGGATTCTCTAATCTCAAAAAATGGTTAGCTACCTGGCTTTTTGTACCCTTCATATCGTTGATTTCTAAGTTAAATTCCTGAAGGAGAAGGATCCATCTAATCAGTTTTGGTTTTACATCTTTCTTGGATATTAAGTACAGTATAAAAGAATGATCTGTGAACACCACAACTTTAGTTCCAATCAAGTATGAATGAAACTTGTCAAAAGCATATACGACCGCAAGTAGTTCCTTTTCGGTAGTTGTGTAATTTAGTTGAGCTTCCTATAATGTTTTGCTTCTATAATGGATTGTGTGACAACTTTTATCCTTATGTTGGCCCAATACTTCACCCACCGCATAATCACTAGCATCACACATCAACTCAAAAGGCATGGTTCAATCTGGTCTCATAATTACTGGTTTTGTTGTCAATTTCTTTTTGAGCTGTTCAAAGACTGACAGACACTCCTCATTAAATTTAAAGGGCACATCCTTCTCCAATAAATTGCATAATGGCTTTGTGATCTTGGAGAAGTCCTATCGACGCCGGGAATTTTAATTTCTAAGTTTTTCTTACCCTTTATATCTCGTTGGGTTGATTTATTTGTTTTAAGGGTGAATTTTAGGTAAAGACCGACATAAATGTCGACGATTTTGAAAAGAATGATTTTATGCGTGATTGGACTGAATTAGACAGAGTCGCCAGTTGGTATGAGTTTATATGGTTGTACCAACTCAACCTAATTTTAAAAGGTTTTCGCAATATGGCCTAATATGTGACTTCGTTTAATTGGTCTTGAACTCGAGATTCATAAAGTTAGGGGGTTTGCTTAAGCGAGGGGAAGGTGTTAGGCACCCCCTGACTTCCGTGACACACGGTTACCATGACATTTTCATTCCTTATGTATTGTGTGTGTATGTGTGTGAAGCTTTAATAAAAGTGCTCGAGTGCTTTATTTTGAAAGTAGTTTTATGCCTCTTTGGACCTATGTACAAAGGGTTTGATTTATAGAAAAGTTTATTTTTTAACAAGCATATAAAAGTGATGTTTGGAAAACTAGTTTGCACACCCTTTCGCTTAAATACGAATCGAGGCCCTTTGTTACTTCAAATTTTATTCTATAAGCAGCTTCGTTTAATTTTATTTAAGATGTGAAGCATCTTTGAACTAAATTGAAACTATTTACAAGGGTCGAGCTCCTTGTGGGCATGAAAGCCAGCTAAGTAAGCTATACATGGTTTTCACTATTATGGGGCCTTAAATCCGGATATTTTTTCAAGGCCCTAGATTACATGTCCATTGGATTGCAAGCTGATATTTATAACTGAAACAAGTACATCACCGGAACTAAGTTTTAGATTCATTGACTGAATCTTCAACTTTATAGTTCCTAGGCTCACATAACATTATTTAAAAGCTTGCAAGATGTATATTTCAGCATAATATATATATATATATATATATATATATATATATATATATATATATATATATATATATATATATATATATATATATATATATATATTTACAAACTTCGCTAAACAAGTGATTTATTCATTAAATCCTTGCACACGAATAAATAAGCCTCCCGCTTCCTTTAGATACAAATCTAGGGTCGTGTGGTAGCAATAATATTTATAAAACTTGAAAATAAACTAAGTCTACCTAGATCTTAGTCAATCTAGCTCATAGTTTTGCAACTTTTGAACCGATTAAAAGCTAGATATGGATAGATCTAGAGTAGATCTAGTCAATACACTTAAAATAATGACTATTTACACAAAATGAATGGTTAAAATTTAGATCTATGCACAACCAAGTAGTATATATATGGATATTCATTTTAGATGGCAATAGTAGTTTAATTATGAGTATCATGTGAATGGGAGAGTTTGGGTGGGTTGGGACCCGAATGTTTGGAATGTGAATATTATCTCTAAATCTTCTCAGTATATTCATTGTGTCATTATGTATGCTACTCTTAACTTATATTTGTTTGTTACGGTCATCTATGGGTTTAATACCCCTTCGGATAGGAAAGCTCTATGGACGGACTTGAGATCCATAGCCCCCTCTATTAATCTTCCTTGGTGTATGCTAGGGGACTCCAATGAAGTCATTTCTGTAACTGAAATAATTGGTGGGGATGCCTCTTGGGACAGTGGGATGCAAGATTTTTTTATTGTTCCTCAGACTTGCATCTTGCTGATCTTCGGGCGGTTGGGTCTTCCCACTCTTGGTGGAATTCTAGTGATTCCAAACCTATTTTCAAAAAGTTAGACTAAGCTTTGGTGAACGATCTTTGGTTGCAGAGGTTTCCTCTTTCTCAGGCTTACTTTACTCCGAGAGATCTCTCAGATCACTGTTCGGTTTTGGTCAAAACAGGTTTGGTTCTGCCCTCTAGTCCCAAACCATTTCAGTTCTTTAACTTCATGTTGGAACTCGAAAATTTCTATAAGGTGGTTCAGAATGCTTGGAATGGTTTAGTTCCTAGGGATCCTTTGCAAATTTTGGCTAGAAAGCTGAAAGTTGTAAAGGTGGCTCTCTGCATTCTAAATAGAGCTAATGGAAATTTGTCTTCCCTGGTTGATAAGGCCAGAACTGCTCTTCAGGAGACACAAATTGATGTATCTCTTCATCATGCTGATCTATCTCTTCTTCCGTGTCAAAGAATACTTTCTAATGATTTATGGAATGCCTTGTTAAATGAGGAGAAGTTATCAAAGCAAAAATCTAGAATACAATGGCTAAAGGATGGGGATAAAAATACAGGATTCTTTCACAATTAGGTTAAGAACAGATGGAATCAGAATAAAATTCTTGCTATTGAGGGGATGGTGTTATTCACTCTGATCACAAGGAAATCCAAGACATTGCTGTTAATCACTTTCTTTTTTTTTTGTTATCCGTGGGTTTCCGACCCGCAGGCCGACTAATCCCCCAAGCCCAGTACCAGAGCGGTTTGCTACCCGACTTGCGCCAGGGGTACCGTGGCCACCATGACCATTTCTGGATTAACATTTGTTGCTAGCGGGGATCGAACTGAAGACGTCCGGGTTTACGGCTCGCCCCCAATCAATCCTTAACCGCTGCGCCAAATGCTGGTGGTTGTTGTTAATCACTTTCAAGCTCTGCTGGGGTCTCCTTCCCTGGTTGATTGTCTTTATATTCAGAATCTTTCCCTTCCCTTTTCCTGAACTGTTTCTTTTATACAAACTTCTTCACTCGAGAGGGATATCTCTGATGATGAAATTATGGCTACTCTAAAATCAATGAAGAAAAATAAGAGCCCCTGGCCCTGATGGCTTCAATCAAAATTTCTTCTTGCATTCCTGGGATATTGTTGGGAAGGATTTTAATCTAGCAATTCAGTCTTTTTTCAAGCAAGGTTGCTTGCTTACAGGTTCAAACTCTACTGCCATTGCGCTTGTTCCTAAGGTTCTTCACCTTCCATGAATGACGTTAGGCCTATATCTTGTTATAACATAACTTACAAGTGCATCTCTAAGATTATTGCATCCAGGCTCAAGGTCATCCTGCCTTTGATTATCTCCCCTTGCCAAGCTGCTTTTGTCTCAGGTGGAAGGATTGGGGATAATATCCTTCTTGCCCAAAAATTATTCAGGAACTACCATATGCCTTTTGGTCCGGCTCATTATGCTATGAAAATTGACCTTAGCAAAGCTTTTGACTTCGTCTCGTGGGATTTCTTGTTGGTAGCCCTTAGACTCCTCAAATTTCCTCCTAAATTTGTGTTTTGGATGAAGGCTTGCATCACCACTACTTTCTTCTCGGTTAAAGTCAATGGTTCCCTTTGTGGCTATTTTAAAGGGGCTAAAGGGTTAAGGCAAAGGGACCCCCTCTCACCTTATCTATTTGTTATTGCTATGGAGGTGTTATCTACTATGTAATTTATCTAAGGAATCTAGGGTGCCCCTCTTCAAGAACCACTGGAAAACTAAGTCTCTTTCCATTACTCATTTGTGCTTTGCGGACGATCTCATTCTTTTTTGTCATGGTGACATCCATTCGGTTAAGATTATAAAGAAGTGCCTTAATAACTTCTCTGCCGTATCAGGTCTTTATATAAATGATTCAAAGAGCATGTGTTTTTTTTCCCAGGTTCCTACTCCTCAGGCTTCATCCATAATTGATGCTTTAGGGTTTCAATTGGGTGGATTTCCTGCAAAGTTTTTAGGGGTCCCTTTGATAACCCTCTAAGCTTAGTCTTGCCAATTTCTATCCACTTATTGCAAGGATTAAAGCCAGAATCTCTTCTTGGACTAATAAGTTTCTTTCATATGCCGGGAGATTGCAATTAATTAAATCAGTAATCTTTTCTATACAATACTACTGGTCTTCTCATTTTATTCTCCCGGCTGCGATGCTTAAAGACCTCAAGTCCATCATGAATAGGTTTTTATGGAAGGGTCCATCATTGCTTAAATATGGAGCAAAAGTTGCTTGGAGTACTACCATTTTGAGTCTCACAGTAGCTACTTGCTTCTACAAAGTTTGGGAAGCTAGGAACACAAAGATGCACAAGAGTACTACCATTCCGCCTAGGTCTCTTGCAAAGGACACTGTCAATCTTATTAAATCAAGACTTTCTTCTAGTAAATCCTTCATCAAAGCCACAAATTGTAATTACTATTGTAATTGGTTGGTAATTCACTAATATGGTAGGGATCTCTTCCTTGTATCGTAACCTTGTCTTTCTCTTTAGATGATGTTACTATATTTTGGGGGTATGCCCCTTAGCCATTGTTTTCTAGTTCTTTAATACAAACAAATTTAGCAACAAAAAAAAAGTTGCTTGGAGTAAAATTTCTTGACCTTCTTTATGAAAGGGGCCTTGCTATTAAGCACCTTGGGGACTGTAATAGAGCATTAATTATAATGCACCTTTGGAGGATTGTTAATCAAAATCATTGTTCTCTGTGGGCATCAGTGGTTCGTTCTAACCTTAATTCAAAACACTTTTGGTGTATGCCTATTCCTAATGACTGCTCTTGGATTTAGAGGAAAGTGTTACAACTTAGACACTTAGCAGTTAAACATATCAAATTTCGTATTGGCAATGGGGAGATACTAGTCTTTTGTTTGACCCGTGGCTTGATGGAGTCCCTTTGGCCTCATCGGCCCACTCCTCTTTGATTATCAACTCCGGTCTTGGGCCCAATGCTTCTGTTAGCCATATTGTGCACAATTCCTCTTGGGTTCTTCCCTCTTCCAATCATAATGATTTCATTGTGTTTAGGGATGCTTTAGATTTCAATAGGCATTGTGATTCCACTAATCTAGATCAGGTGCTCTGGGATGATACTATAGCAATTGAGGTTAAAGCCTCTACAGTTTAGCGCTTGATTCGACAAGCGGGGGCTGCTGTGCCTTGGGTAAATTTGGTGTGGCATAAATTTTTGACCCCTAGGTTCTCGTTCAATCTTTGGTTGACTTTTCATAAGGGGTTGCGTACTTATGATAGACTGTCTAGTTTTGGGTTATATGTTAACCCTTTCTGTGTGTTGTGTTCCACTGAGTTAGAAACATTTGATCACTTATTTTTTCACTGTAACTACTCTTTCTGTGTTCTTCTCTATGTTCTTAGACACTGTGGTTGGAGAGGTTGTAGTAGAAGCTAGGGTCTGATAACTGAGTATGTTATTCATTACTCTAATCCTCGCTTCCATCACAGTCTTATTCACCTTGGGTTTGCTGCTGTAGTGTACAGGTTGTGGAACGAGCGTAATGCTAGGATTTTCTCTAACAAAGTTACTCCTGTCCGGATCCTTGTCCAAGACATCATGAATTTGATAAAGTGTAGTCTTCATACTAATCTCAGATTTAAGTGGGTCAATGATAGGTTATGTTATCGTCATTTAGTTCTATTAAATCTTGATGTTGTATTCTTATTATTGAAACTGCTTGTAATAGTATATGTTTGGAAATGCTTGGTTTCTCTTAGAATCTGGTTCCTTAATGTTGCAGGAGCTACTCAATGTCTGCAGTACTATTGTTGCTATGTTCAGTTCGGTTGCTATATTTCCATAAGGGTTTTGGTTTGGGTTGCTTTTGTTGCAGTGCAGTGTAGTTTCTTTGTGCTGTAGCTGCAGCTGCTAGTGGTTATGCTAGCTATTGCTCGGTTATGCTGGCTGATTTCTGTTTCTACTAGTACTGCAACCTCTTGGCCTTGGGTCTGTTTGTTGGGTTGGTGATAGTCTAGGTAGGTTGTTAATGTTGTGTTGCTATTGTTAGCAGGTTCCATGTTGCTGCACTGCATTGTGCTGCAGCTGCTGCTGCTTGATTCTACTGTGTTGGCTCTGCTATGTTGGGACTGCGTTATGCTAAGTTGGGTCTGTTGGTTGTCTACAACAGTTGTTAGTTGTCATAGACAGTTGCATGGGGTGTGTTGTTCAGTCTGTATGATGAAGCTGTTGCTCTATGCTGTAGCTGCTTGTAAAAAGTTACTGGGTGAAGCTGTTGCAATGCTGCTTCTGGCCTGCCCGTCTATTGAACCCCTGTGCTGCTGCTGCTATGTCGGTTGGATGTTGCTGCTGTTAGGCTTGCTGTGTTCTGCTATTGTTTCTCGACAGATGCTGGGTTTCATGTTGGGAGTTATGCTAGGTATGCAGTAGCTGTGCTGGGCAGTTGGGCTGCTATGTGCTGCTGGTTGTGCGCGTTCGAACTGTTATCTGTTATGGCAGTTTGCAGTTTGGCTATGGTTGGACTGATGTGTTATGTGTTGTTGTTGTCTTGTTGTTTGATGTTGTTTTCTGCATATACTCCTTGCTGGTTTGGTTCGCTTTGATCGGTGGTACTGCTTCAATTTAGGGTTGATGCAATTCAAGCTAATTGTTGGTTGTACAGTTTGCTATGTTTTTTATTGTTGTTGCTTGTTCCTTGTGGGTTCCTTGTATGTTAATGACTAGCTTTTTTTTACTAAAGCCATCATAGGGCCTATCCTATGATGGCTATGGTAGGGGTCTGACCCTTGTACCTTTTTTTTGCTAACATGGTGTTTCCCAACCCGCGGGTCGGACTAATCACCCGGGCCAGACACAACCATTTTGGCTTGTGCACCAGCTTGCGTTGGCAGTCCGTGGCCACACGAATATAAATTCTCACACTTGTTGCAGGTGGGAATCGATCCCAGGATGTCCGGGTTTACGGCTCACCCCAGGTCGAAGCTTACTGTTGCGCCAAGTGTTGTGGTACTTTTTTTTTGTTAATGTGGAGTTTCCTAACCGCAGTCGGACTAAGTCTCCCCACCCCAAACCAGGCTTTGTGCACAGGCTCGACCTAAGACATGGCTTCGCCCTGATATGTGCGATCCGTGGCCACACGGACCAGTTTTTAATTTGCCCTCACACTTATTGTAGGCGGGGATCAATCCCAGGATGCCCGGGTTTACGGTTCACCCCAGGTCGAAACTTACCGCTGCGCTAAGTGTTGTGGTTATGACCCTTGTACTTTGTACTTAATCTTTCTTTTATTTAAGTCTAAATTTAGCATATATATATATATATATATATATATATATATATATATATATATATATATACGGGAAGGATCAAGAGCATAATTCTTAAATAGCATAATGCCTTAAGTAGCATAATTTCATCAAAACGACGTCGTTTTAATGGGACGCGGTGGCATTTTTGTAAATACGCGGTGGCATGGTATTTACAAAAATGCCACCGCGTCCCATTAAAACGACGTCGTTTTGATGAAATTATGCTACTTAAAACATTATGCTATTTAAGAATTATGCTCTTGATCCTTTCTGTATATATATATATATATATATATAGACACACACACACGCACTAAAGCAGTAAATGAGCACAAATTTGAGAAAATCGTACAGTATGGCGCATAACAAATGACTAAAAGCTTTCAAGAACTTGATTTCAACTGGTATAAACTTGATATAACAAAGTTTATATGTATATAAGTGTTTAGAATAGATGTTTACAATGTTTAGAAGCAAGATCTAGCCTCTTTCTAACTCGGGCTTTCTCTCTCTACAAGGTTTTGCCATTGAAATCCCCTTCAAATAAGCCATAAACTCGTGTATTTAAAGAGGAAAAAGCCGGGGCCGCAGGTTTATTGGAGGTAGAAGTAGGTAAACCTACGACAGTGCTAAAGTGGGCCCCACTTGTGCGGTTTTCGTCTCGAGAAGTTAGGTTTTCATGCTGCGCGTTGGAACGACCATAACTCTCAATCTGGGAGGAGTTAAAAGATGTGTCATATCATTCCGGAAAGATCTTTTCGATAGTTTCGCAATGGTATATTATTTGTCCCATTTACAATTCAGGAAAGTAGACAAAAAGGTGAAAAACTATCCCTAGGTAGATGCCAGCTAGCCATTCTCCTTGCTGTACCCTGGGAAGATTGCTCCTTTCAATCCGGGAATAGTTGAGAAATGTACCTTACCATTTCGAAAATCTCTTTTATAGGTCTATGTAATGACATTGGGCTTGACCATTTCTAAATCAAGAAAGATGGATCCATGACCCAAATAACATCTTCAAGTCTTCATAGACAGTCCGTTGAGCTGTCTTATGTAGTTTGCACTCGGGATTGCTGCGATGACTCTTTGTGATCTTATATGTAGCTGGATGATTGTTGTTTATGTTATGTGCCAACATTCCATCTTTTCCTTTTCGGGGTTGTCTCCAAGGTTGATGTGGTTGTTGTTGTCCCTCAAGATTGTCTCCGAGGTATAAGTTGTGATGCTATCTTCCCTCAAGGTAATTTTCAGGGTTTAATTTGATGTCCCATGGGGCTATCTCTGGGGTTTGATTTGATATCCCACGGGGCTATCTCCGGGGTTTGATTGTTGTTGTAGTCCTGCAAGGCTGTCTTTGGAGTATAAAACGAGGTTTTTGCCCTTCTTCATGGTTAATTACAGAAATGCAAAATTTTGAGTGCCTATAGATGCCCCTCTTTGTCCTGTTCATGCAATGTAATGAAATGAATATGACAAAGACTACTACTAGGTACTCAAAATATGACAATAGTAGATGCAATGATACAATATCATGTGTAAAGTATGTAATGATACGTAAGTGCTGAAATTTTAAAGGAATTCTCCCGTCTGCTGGGGAGATAGGTTAATGAATAGAGGGTTTCCCCAGTGGAAGTGCGGATTGACGTTTTGTACGCTAATAGAGTCATAGGCAACAAGTCAGACCATCCTTTGTTATTGGCGGACATCTATTGCATGATCTTTTTGATATTCTTATTAGCCGCTTTATAACAACACCATTCATCTTTGGATGATAGATAACGGAGTTGAGATGCTTGATGTGGAATTTACTGCATAATTCTTCCATCATTTGGTTGTTGAGGTTTTTGGCATTATCTGTTACAATCACCTCTAGTTGTCCGTATCGACAAATGACATTGTTTTCGATGAAACCAATGATCACCCCTGTAATAACCCATTTTATTTAATAATTAAATATTAATTAATTTTATTTTATACAATTGTATTTAAATTGAAATAGGTAAGTGACTTTTTTTTTCTTTCTTGTTTTGTTTGGAAAGTTAAATTTTGTTAGTAGATATTAAATAACTGATTAAATTAAAATTGAGGAAGATAATTCCTTTCGTTAAAGTCTTGTGGTAAAATTATTCGGAGCGGGAAGCTACTTGGGAGATAGAGGAGTCTATTCGAGCGGAGTATCCGCATCTTTTGATAATCAGGTACGTTCATTCTTTTGATTCCGGGGACGAAATCCTTTTTAAGGGGTAGGTGATGTAATACCCAAAAAAAATATTAAATAATAAAAATATTTTGTTGGAAAACATATTAATTGGACTTTGTCCATTATTTTGGGTCACAATAGTTATTTAATTTGTGTGGGCTAATAAATATTAAAAAATGATGGATAAATTAAGTTGGTAAAATTGGGATTTATGTTAAGTGGGTCAAATTTATAATTGTGTAATTTTAAAATCGTATTAAAATTTGGTGAGTTAATTAATATGTTACATTAATTAATAAAATATTGTTAATAAATAACTAAAACACATAACTTACTGTATACTCAAGCCCTTATTTGTCTGAAAGAAAAGTAGAAAAAACGCAGTCGCATTATAGAGAAGAGATAAAACGGCGAACAAAAAACAAAATAGGTACTTTTTTTGTGTTGTGTACTATAAATTCGTTAGTATGATGCAGCACTGTGATGTATATTATATATATATATATATATATATATAGAGAGAGAGAGAGATTTTGAAAGTTAACATGTTTGGCAGTAACCTGTTGCTGTATATTATTATTATTATTATTATTATTATTATTATTATTATTATTATTATTATTATTCAGATTATACATATATGTTTATCTAGTTGACTGAAACAACTTTATATTTATATCATGGTTGGTTGCCTGCAGCATTGCTGCAGGCGTTGAGTTCATTATATATATATATATATATATATATATATATATATATATATATATATATACAGTCCGGATCCAGTCCGGGATCCCGGACTGTACTAAAATACGGACCTTTTTTTTTTATTTTTTTTTGAAACAACTAAAAAAAATTTTATGGAATTGAAATTTTTCCATAATACAGTGTTTTGGGAGTGATTTGGATGCCTATAACAAAACATGTCTGTACAGTCTGGGCAGACTGTGTACATACATTAGTTGGTGTAGGTATTAAAAACACACCCAAAACACTGTATTATGGAAAAATTTCAGTTCCATAAATTTTTTTTTTTTAGTTGTTCTACAAAAAAAAATAAAAAATTAGGGTCCGGATTTGATCAGGTCCGAGAGTCCGGATTTGATCAAATTTGTATATATATATATATATATACAGAAAGCTTCAAGAGCATAATTCTTAAATAGCATAATGCCTTAAATAGCATAATTTTATCAAAACGACGTAGTTTTGGAGGGACGCGGTGGCATTTTTGTAAATACGCGGTGGCATGGTATTTACAAAAATGCCACCGCATATTTACAAAACTACGTCGTTTTGATAAAATTATGCTATTTAAAAATTATGCTCTTGAAGCTTACCGTATATATATATATATATATATATATATATATATATATATATATATATATATATATATATATATATATGTTAATAAGTATTTAGCCATGAAATTTATAAATTAGAATTGGTAAATTAAATTGTAGTTATGTATATTAATTTAAATTAATAAATTTTGTCGATATAGTTGTAAAATTTTTTAATAAAAAGTTTAATATTATTATGTTATTAATGATTAGATTGTAATAGAATTTTAATAAATTATTTAAATTGAACGGAAAGAATTTTAAGAGTTATACTTATTATATAAATTTTGGAGTATTAATAATTGATATAAGGCGATGATTAAAGGCATATTAAATAGATTATGAATTGATTTAGGAATTATTAGTTTGGATTATTTTAATTTGAGATGAATATATTTAGGTTGTGAATGACGTTTCGTATTTGATATCGTTGGCATTTGAGGGTAAGTTTGGTGGAGTGTGCTATAAATGATTTGGAAGTATCAGGTACGGATTCCGTACTCTTTCAGTGACATTCTTGTTAAATTTGATTTGTTCGTTTTGTCCCTTATTTTAAATTTCGTTATTCTTTCACATAATTGTCTTTTTTTCGCTAATTTGTTTGTATATTGAGAAGAAAAAGAGATAAAACAATCACAAAGGGCATACCCCAGAAGTTTTAGGTGAACCACAAGGGACAACCCCCAAAATGGACAACTAAAGACTAACAACCAAGCCAAAGCAGCAAGGAACATTACAAAACAAAGCTGCAAGCAAAAGAAGCAAGCCGAAGCCTAAACAACCAATCAGCTGAAACTAAGCATCCAAATGAAACAATCTGGAGATGAAATGAGACTGCAAAACTGCCATTTGCAGACAGAACTGCAGAAGACAACAGAATCAACCAAACTGAAGTAGCTGCCGAACAGACTGAAGCTGTCAGCACCTAAGAGGCTGAACTGAAGATCCCGAAGCCAAGAAGGAGCTGCGGGGCAGAGAGGCCGAACCATATAAGCCTAACCTACCAGCCCAGATCCCCCAGCTTCCCAAGGCTAAACCAAGGAGCTGAAACAAGGCTACAAAACTAGCCCTTCACTGACCACATAAGTCAAAACATTAACCAATCCGGAAGGAGGCAGCATCCGAACCAGTCCGGACTGAAAACAACAACGAACCAATTCGAACTGAGCGCCAGCCGACACCCGAAGCAACCGAAGATGAGAATGCTGAACCCTTGAATGAACTGCGAGCTCCATGAAGCCAAAACCAATCAACACTCACCCCCCCCCCAGCTCAAAATCCGTGAGCCCCGAAGCCCGAACCTCTCATGACTGGACTGTCGTACCGAAGAGGGAGCACCGAAGCCCGAAACCGGAAGACAACAACCAGCGCTCTATCAAATGAAGCCCCCCCCGAAGCCATTGAGGGGTCCCCAAGCCCTAAAACCGAGACCAGCGAACCCCCTTTTTTTTTTTTTTTTTTTTTTTTTTTTTTGTTATCCGTGGGTTTCCGACCCGCAGGCCGACTAATCCCCCGAGCCCAGTACCAGAGCGGTTTGCTACCCGACTTGCGCCAGGGGTACCGTGGCCACCATGACCATTTCTGGATTAACATTTGTTGCTAGCGGGGATCGAACTGAAGACGTCCGGGTTTACGGCTCGCCCCCAATCAATCCTTAACCGCTGCGCCGGGCTATGAGACCGTGCCAAGAGACCGAGCCCGCCCGTCATTGACCTTGGAGCCGAACCCTACTACTGAAGAGACCGAACTGCCAGAGAAGCCGAACTACCATTGTAAACAGCAACGAGCTGAAGATGCCGCTAGAGCCAGCAAGCCGAACCCTGCAGAAGATCTGAAACCCACAACCTCGAAACTAACCCCTGAGGCCGAACTCCCTAACACCTGACCTGCCCAACCCTTAGGCAGACCCCGAAGCTTAGGCAGACCTGAAGCTGAGATTGAACCAGTGGCCAGAGGCGCGTAGGCCATCCCCTATAATGACCAATCTGAGTAACATGGGCGAGTGCCGGAGAGTCACTGCCATCTCTGATCTTGTCCAAAGAACACCAGCCGAAGCAATAGCTAACATTTGCTACTGAGACGGGCCCAGCCACCTGCTCTCCCGGCAGCACGAAGTGGCGAAACTGCCGACACCCCGTGAAAAAGAACCCAACCCTACAACCACCCCCAGAGGTTGGGCTTATTTTGGACTTTTTTAGAAAAAACAGAGGAAGAAGATAACCTAGCCTTAATGACATTGGTTATCTCCCTAGAGAGAACCCCCATAGGCATCTTGGTTTTGTTATGGACAATGGAGTTCCTGACTGACCAGATTTTGTATACTGTAGTGGAGAGAACCAGCTTTAGAATATCTAACCTGAGTTTGCTCCCTCGATATTGGATAATGTAGTCCACAAGGTTGTCCCAATTCATAGGAGCATTAGTCCAGGCACCCACTGCTAAAGTAGAGGAGAGAACATAGGAAGAATAGGGGCATTCGAAGAACAAGTGAGGGAATGTTTCCACATGGGAATCACAGAGGGGGCAAGTCAGCTGGCGGAAGCTGGAATAGCTAGAAAATCTGTCATTCGTGGGTAATCTTTGCCGAAGAGCAAGCCAGAGAGTAAAGGAAAATCTTGGAACGTGAAGAGAATGCCATAGTAGAGCAGCCCATGGAACTAGCGGAGCACGTGGCCGAATAGATTCCCAAATGAGAGGGGCCTTGACATATTTCAGCTCACAAGATTCCCATAAGATCTTGTCATCGGCAGTAGTCGGCGTAGGAAGAGAAGTAATAAGGCCTCTGAGTTGTTGCACTTCATGATGGTTGTTTGCCGGTAATGCCCAGGCTCCCGAGGAAATGACAAAAGAGACAGGAGCGTTTACTGGGATTCGTGAGTTGGAAAGCAAATACGGAGAAGGGCTTAATGCCTGGCCATTCAACCATGGGTCATGCCAAAACCTAAAAGAATTGCCATTCCCAACTTTATAGATAAGAAAATTTAAAGCTAAAGGCCACAACTTAAGAATCTTACGCCAAATCCAAGAGCAGTCTGATGGAGTAGAACAATGCCAGAAATTAATCTTTGGAAGAACTGAGGCTTTGACCCACTTTGCCCATAAGGAAGTTGGGGAAGGGGAAATAACTCTGAGCAAATGGGATAAAATGAGGGCTGAGTTCCAATCGGCAAGATTTTTTATAGCCAGGCCTCCCTCCGCATAGGGGGTAGACAAATCCTTCCAAGCGACTTTAGAACCATACCTTAGAAGAGAGGATCCCTTCCAAAGGAATCTGCACATTATAGATTGGATTGCACGCATTACCGATTTAAGCAAGATAAAGTGGGCTTCCCAATAGGATTGAATGGCAAATAGCACTGATTTTATCAACTGCACTCTGCCGGCATAGGAGAGGTAGCGGGAAGTCCATGAAGTGACTCTCGCGGTGATTCTGTGGATCAGAGGCTGGCAGTCGGAGTGTGTAAGTTTAGAAGAGATGAGGGGAACTCCAAGAAATCTAATTGGAAGAACTCCAATCGGTATACCCAGCAGCTGATTTATACTTTCCTTGACTTCATTTGGGACATTTGCTAGAAAGCATAGGCTTTTAAGAGCGTTGGGGATTAATCCGGAGAACATTGAGAATGATTGGATGCTCGAGTGGATGATGGAAACAGATGGCAAGTCTCCATGGCAGAACATTATAATATCATCCGCGAAACATAAATGAGTAATGTTGCATGGTTTTGTTTTCCAATGGAACTTGAAATTCGGCAAGAGAGTTTCCTTATTCAGAATCATAGATAATACTTCCATGGCTAAAACAAACAGGTAAGGGGACAGAGGATCTCCTTGACGAAGACCCCTAGCTCCCTTAAAGTGGCAAGGGAGCCATTGACTTTAACAGAATACATTGGCGTTGTGATGCACTCTCTAATCCAGTTTATAAAAATGGGTGGAATCTGAAGCAAACTCAGCAGGTCTAGAAGAAAACCCCAGTCAACTGTGTCAAAAGCCTTCCTGATATCAATTTTTAGAGCACACCTTGCTGGACCAGATAGGCGATGATAGTTTCTGAACAGCTCCTGAGCAAGGAGAATATTATCGCTAATACTTCTACCCGAGATAAAAGCTGACTGAGCATGGTCTATAATGGACGGGAGGACTAGTTTTAGCCTATTGGCAAGAATCTTTGCTGTACATTTGTATATTGTGTTGCAACAAGAAATGGGTCTGAAGTCTGCCATATTGGAAGGGTTTTCTGTCTTCGGGATCAAGGCTATGACCGTAGCATTCACTCCCCTCGGAAGGAGACCGGTTCTGAAGAAAGAGTGGACAGCAGCAGTGAAGTCTCGTCCGATTGTATTCCAGCAGTGAAGGAAGAAGTTAACATTGAAACCATCAGGCCCCGGGCTCTTATTCTGTTTCATGGACTGAAGGACCGCCTTAATTTCAGAATCAAGGATTGGAGTGGTTAAAGCAGCTGCCTGGGATGGAGAGATCCTCTTAGAAATAAATTTTTTAAGATCATCACGCCCCGGATAGGATGAAGGGGATGATCCCAAAAGATCCTGGTAGTATACCACCGCTACTTGCTGGATACCTTGCTGGTCCTCAATCAAGTCACCCGAGTTGTTGAAGATAGAAAGAATTTTGTTGTGGTTCCAGTTACTCTTAATGACAGTTGTAAAGAACTTAGTGTTTTTATCTCCCTGGTCTAGCCAAATTGCTCTAGATTTCTGGAGCATGAGGGATTCTTCAAGAGCCATTGCTTTCCATAAAGATTGGATAGCTGACGATTCTTGAGCTAATAAAAGAGGGTTCAAGGGATTAGCCCGGAGAGACATTTGGATGGAGTCCAGAAGACCTTGAAGCTTGCTTACATTGCTCGTCAGATTACCTATAGAAGAATTCAAGGCAACAAGAGCTCTCTTGGTTCTCCTCAACTTCTCATTAAGGATGTAAAAAGAGTTCCCATGGATACTACTGGTCCAACAATCCGAAACAGCTTCTTTGAACCCGTCTAACTCGAGCATGAAATTAAAGAATTGAAAGGGTTTTTTAGGCCGCCTCAGATGATAACCTGTGTTGAGAATAACTGGGCAGTGATCGGAAAGGCCACGGGGACCAAAGGTGGTTTGGGAATCAGACATGGTGCTAAACCAAGAACTGTTGCCCATAGCTCTGTCTAGCTTCCTGAAAATTGGGTTTCCTACCTGGCAATTCCACCACGTATGCAGAGGCCCAATAGCTCGAACATCTACTCCGATAGTGTCTAAACAGTCATTGAAATCGAAGAAGGAAATATAACTAACAAAACAACATGGGTTAGTCTCTCTCTAGATTTGCTCTCCCTTCTCTCTAGTTTTTTTTTTCCCTGACTTTGTTCCATCCGTCCCTTCCTGTTTTGCACCCCGTATTCTTTCTGTTTTCTTTTTTCCTTTTTTAGTCTCCCGCCCTCCCTCACCTTCTTTCTCCATCCAAACCAAATTTCTCTGTTTACCCATTTCGGCTGCAGATATCTCTCTTCTCCCTTGCTTAGCTTCCCTTTCCCCTCCTTCGGCCTCCTCTTCTCAACCATCTAAACTCATCATCCTTCCCCTGTTCAACCGTTATCTGTACTCATGGTTGATCATCCTCATCTCTCCGTTGGTAACTCGGAGAGTAGCTCATCTCGGGATCTGTTGGCAGAGTATGGTGTTTCCGCTCCAAACTCTCCTTTGGCCTCTGTGGCAATGGAGGAATCTGAACCTACACCCTTGAACGGTTCTTTCAGTTCAGATGAATCCACGGCCTTCGCCGCTCAGTTGGAGGAGTCCCTTGGTCCTGCCACTTCCTTGGCAGCACAAGATATCTTTAAAGCAGTCCATTACTTCACAAAGAACGACCGCGAAGAAGCCCTTGCTGAAAGACAAAAGAACGCTAAGCTTATGGAATATATCTCTGCTCTTGAAGATATTAACAATCTCTCATCTATTGGGACTTCTGCTGCACTAGATAATGCTCGCAAGGTGCTCGAAATTTCCTCGGCAACTACCTCCCCCCCCCTGGCCCCCCTTGCTGGTTATGGGAGTCCTCTGGCTCATGACTCTGTCCCCCTGCACTCGACCCCCAGGCAAATGTTGCTGGCTGTCATCCCCCAAAGTCCTGGAGTTCTATAGTTACTAATTCAGCCAACGATAAGAACTTGGGTTTGAGCTTCTTTCCCCCGTTGCCGTCTGTTGGGAGCGTTACGGTTAAACCCCCTGTGGAAATCCTTCAGCTTGGACTTAATAAATGGTCAACTAGCCTTGTTGGTAATTTTATTCATTCGAAACTTCCGTTCAAGCTAGTTGAAACCTCTGCCAAAAAATTATGGGGAAACATGGGATTGTCTAGAGTCTATCTTCATGATAAGGGATACTTCTTATTCAAATTTGATTCGGTGTTAGAACGAGACAATGTCTTAGCCTCGGGTCCATGGTATATGGCGTCCAAGCTTCTTTGCTTACAACCGTGGCAGGAAGGGGTTAATTTCAGTTTACCCGACAGTAGCAAAGTCCCGATATGGGTAAAATTTAGCAATATTCCCCTCTCCTATTGGACAAAAGAAGGACTAAGCTACCTGGCAAGTGCAGTTGGTCGGCCCTTATTTGCAGACAACATGACCTCAAAGCTAGAGCCTATGAGCTTTGCCCGAATCTGTATCGAAATGGACGCTTTGTCCACATTTCCTGCCTCTATCAATGCTGCTGTGTTTGACGGCAATGCAATGGTTGAAGAAACTACTGCCGTGAAAGTGGAGTACTGGAGCAGGCCTCCCTCCTGTTCAAAATGTAATTGTTTTGGTCATACCCTTCTCAAATGCCCAAAGACTAATTTTCAGTGGGTTCCCAAATCCTCCCCGGCTCCTTGTGAAGCCCTTTGCCCCTCTATTCCTAGCACATCCAAGGACTCCCCTCCCCTCGAACCTGAGGCTTCATGGACAGCCGTTTCCAAAGGGCGTAAGAGTTCCTCTTCCCCCCTTGCAACTCCCCCAGTCCCCTTTTCTAACGCCTTCTCCCCTATTGCTCCTCCCCTTAGTGATGAGCCTGAATCCCCTATCCTCCCTAACCCCCTACTAGTTAAGCTCAAGCATGTTGATGAGAAGGACGGTAGGGACCTGAAGCAAAAGACTAGACCTGAGAAGGAGCTTCTACAGAATTCTAAGAAGAGGAACAAAGGTCCAAGGGGTCCCCCCCTTTTAGAATAAAAATTCTCCCCATATTATGACATTTTTTTGTTCTTATAATGTCAGGGGTCTTAATAAAAAACCAAAACAGGCTTTTGTTCGCAACTTTCTGTTAGACAACCATATCTCTTTTGTGGGACTCATTGAGACCAGAATAAAAGCTCCAAATGCAACCAGAATATCGCGGGCTATCTGCCGTCACTGGGTTTGGGTCTTTAATTATGACTATCACCCGAATGGCCGGATTTGGGTGGGCTGGGATCCTTCTATCTGGAGAGTGGATACTCTGTTCCAATCTGCCCAAGTATCACATTTCAAGCTCTACCCTCTCTATGGCAACCACCCAATCCTTGCTTCTATAATCTATGGTCAGCACTCTATAGTGGAACGCAGACAATTGTGGACTGACCTGACCTCCTTGTCCTCTCCGGACACTTGGTGCATTCTTGGGGACTTCAACACCATCAAGAGTGTTTCTGAATCGGAAGGAGGCGATTCGTCTTGGGATGCTGGTATGACTGATTTTAATGAATGCCTAGACACCCTTGGTGTTGATGACATTCGAGCAATTGGGCCTTTGCACACATGGTGGAACTGTCAGATTGCAAATCCTATTCATAGGAAGCTGGATAGAGCAATGGGTAACGGCTCTTGGTTCAATGATATGCCTGACTCCCTAGTCTCTTATGGTCCTCGTGGTCTTTCTGATCACTGTCCGGTCTTACTTAATACTGGCCAGCGTCTTCGGAAAGCCAAGAAGCCATTTCAATTCTTTAACTTCATGCTGGAATTGGTAGGGTTTGAGGCTGCTATCTCAGATTGTTGGAACCTCAGAATTCGTGGCAACCCTTTTTTCATACTAAATGAAAAACTTCGTAGAGTCAAGGGTGCCCTTAAAATCTTGAACTCTTCTAATGGTAACTTAACGAGTAATGTTAGCAACCTGCAGGCTCAGCTATCTACCGTTTAGCATTCTCTTCATGCCGACCCCTTAAACCCTTATCTGCTAGCCCAAGAAGACACCTGCTCTCAGTCCTTATGGAAAGCATTGGCTCTTGAAGAATCTCTCTTACTCCAGAAATCCCGAGCCACTTGGCTTGCCCAGGGCGATAAAAACTCTAAATTTTTTGCTAATGTTATCAAGAGAAATTGGAACCACAACAAAATTCTCTCAATATATAACAGCTCTGGTGTTCTCATTGAGGATCAACTAGGTATCCAGCAAGTGGCGGTGGACTTCTTCCAGGATCTCTTGGGGTCCTCCCCTCTTATCTATCCCGGTCGGGATGAGCTGCAAAACTTCGTTTCAAAGCAGATCACCCCTGCTCAGGCAGTAGCCTTAACTACTCCAATTCTAGACTCCGAAATCCTTGCTGTCCTTCAGTCCATGAAAAAGAATAAAAGTCCTGGTCCTGACGGTTTCAATGTTAATTTCTTTCTCCATTGCTGGGACACTATAGGCCATGACTTCACTGCTGCTGTCCATTCATTCTTCATCTCTGGCCACCTTCCGAGCGGAGTAAATGCTACAGCTATTGCCTTGATCCCGAAAACAGATAATCCATCCCATATGTCGGACTTTAGACCTATTTCTTGCTGCAACACAATCTACAAATGCATTGCAAAGATTCTTGCTAATAGGCTTAAACCTGTACTCCCTTCCCTTATTGATCATGCTCAGGCTACCTTCATCTCGGGGAGAAGCATTAGTGACAATATCCTCCTTGCTCAGGAGCTTTTCAGGAACTACCACAGACTTTCTGGTCCTGCCCGATGTGCACTTAAAATTGATATTCGGAAAGCATTCGATACAGTTAACTGGAATTTTCTTCTGGATCTGTTGGAACTCTTTCTATTTCCCCCTATTTTCATTAGCTGGATTAAAGAGTGCATCACTTCGACTATGTTTTCTGTTAAAGTTAATGGAGTTCTCGCTGGCTACTTTAAAGGAGCAAGGGGACTTAGACAAGGGGATCCCCTGTCCCCTTACTTATTTGTCCTAGCTATGGAAGCTTTCTCCATGATTCTAAGCAAGGAAACTTTGTTACCCAACTTCAAGTTTCATTGGAAAACAGAAGCGTGTAACCTATCCCATGTTTGCTTTGCCGATGATATTCTCATATTCTGTCATGGTGATTTAGCCTCTGTCTCCATCATTCACTCGTGCATTCAATCCTTTTCTATGTTTTCTGGCCTAATCCCTAATGCTCGTAAAAGTCTGTGTTTCCTTGCCAATGTCCCTAATGATGTTAGGGTAAGGATTAACTCCTTGTTGGGTATTCCTTTTGGAGTTTTACCAATTAGATTTCTTGGGGTCCCTCTTATTTCCTCTAAGCTATCCCACTCCGACTGTCAGCCCTTGATCCAAAGAATGACTGCCAGAGTCTCCTCTTGGTCTTCCCGCTTCCTATCTTATGCTGGTAGAGTTCAGTTAATTAAATCAGTTCTCTTTGCAATTCATTCTTTTTGGGCCTCCCATTTTATTCTTCCTAAATCGGTTCTAAGAGCCACCCAATCTATCATGTGTAGATTTCTTTGGAAGGGTTCCTCTCTCCTCCAGCATGGTGCTAAAGTTTCTTGGAAGGATCTGGCCCTACCCCTTGATGAAGGCGGTCTCGCGATTAAGGACCTTTCTGATTGGAACACTGCTCTCATTATTCTCCAACTTCTCAAAGTCATTTCCCCATCCTCCCCCTCCGTTTGGGCTTATTGGGTCAGAACTACAGTGTTACTCAGGTCTAACTTCTGGCATATCTCGACCCCCTTGGATTGTTCATGGATTTGGCGTAAGATCCTTAAGCTTCGTTCCATAGCTCGCCCTTTCCTTACATATAGAGTTGGGAATGGAAATTCCTTCAGTCTCTGGTATGACCCGTGGTTGAATGGGCAGACCTTAAACCCCTCTCCATCCCTGCTCTCCAACTCCAGAATTCCTGTTAATGCTCGTATCTCTGAAATCATTTCCATGGGAGCCTGGGCTCTGCCTTCAAGTAACCATCATGACGTACAACAATTCCGATCCTTGATCTCATCTCTTCCTAATCCTTCTGATGCTGAGGATTTGATTCTTTGGGACTTCCGGGTGGTGAAAAATGTCAAAGCATCCACAATTTGGGAATCTATTCGCCTTCGTGCTCAGAAAGTCTCGTGGGCTAACCTACTATGGTATCCCCACCATATCCCCCGATTCTCCTTTACCCTGTGGCTTGCTCTTCGGCATAGATTACCTACAAACGATAGGTTCTCTGCTTACCATAGCTTCCGTCCTAAGAACTGCCCTTTCTGTGAAAATCATGCAGAGACCTTCGCTCATTTGTTCTTTGAGTGTCCCTACTCTATTTCAGTTCTCTCTTATGTTCTTACCTATGGTGGCTGGGCTAATGCTCCAAGGAGTTGGGAAAATCTGGTGGAATATATCATTCACTTGTCAGGATACTCTATCCGGTCTGATATTCTAAAGCTGGTCTTCTCCACCACTGTTTACAAACTTTGGGCAGCAAGGAACTCATTTGTTCATAGAAATGCAAAAATGCCTATGAATGTTTTGGCGAGGGAGATTATAAATGTCACAAAGTCAAGGTTATCTTCTTCTTCCAAGTTTCTCAAGGCTACGCTGAGTAGGAATGACCTCAGCATTTGGATGTGAGGCATGCTATAGGCCTGTTGGTTAAGCTGTCAACTCTGGAGGGAGAGCCTCTGCTACGAAAGATCTGATATGGTTAAGCTGTCAACGTGGTGAAGCATCTTTTTGGTTGCGTAAGGTTGGCGAGGTGCTTGGGTCATGCTAAATTCCGATATCCTGCATATGGTTTCTGTTCTCTTTAGCTTTCGTTGCCGTTCTCGGTTGTGTGGCTGTCTAGTGGTTAGCTGTTTTTTTATATAGATGCTTTGTTTCCCTACTATAGCGGTTGTTTTCTTGTAGGCCATTGAGGGGGCTGTCCCTATTGGTTCTATTCTAGTATTTCTGGGGTATGCCCCTGTGCGATTGTGATATCTCCTTTTCTTTATAAACAAACAAATTTAGCGAGAAAAAAAAACAGTCATTGAAATCCGTCATGCCAGCGTCCCAGGAAGGATCACCTCCTTCAGATTCAGAAACCCGTTTGACAGTGTTAAAATCTCCCAGGATACACCAAGTGTTCGAAGAGGATATAGATTTGAGGTCATCCCACAATTGCCTACGCTCCACTACCGAATTCAAGCCATAAACGATCGAAACCAGAATAGGGGTATCTCCATGAATAGGGGTAAGTTTGAAATGGGATAGTTGAGAAGACTGAAATAGGCTATCCACTCTCCAGATATTAGGATCCCACCCAACCCAGATCCTCCCGTTCGGATGGTGACCATAGTTGAATGTCCAAACCCAGTTACGACACAAGGCTCTCGAGATCCTGAGAGCCTTTGGAGCTTTGATTCTAGTCTCAATAAGTCCCACAAAAGAGATATGGTTGTTTAACAAAAGGTTACGAACAAGCGCCTGCTTTGGCTTCTTATTTAAACCCCTGACATTATAGGAACAAAAATATGTCATAGTGAATGGGGGATAAGCTTAATCAAGAAGGGGAAGACCCCCTTGGACCTTTATTTCTCTTCTTAGGATTTTGAAGTGGCTCTTTCCCAGGCCTGGATTTATTCTTCAGGTCCCTACATTCCTTTTCGTCGACCTGCTTGAGCCTATCCACCAGCGGGTTGGGGGGAATAGGAGATTCAGAGTCGTCGTTGGGAAGAAGGGGAGAAGCAATAGGGTTAAAGGTATTTGAAAAAGGAACTGGGTGGACAGAAGGAGGGGAGGATGGTTTTTCAGGTCCTTTAGAGACAGCTGTCCAGGAACCTTCCGGATCAAGGGGAGGAGGGGCATTGGTAGCAATTGAGATGGGCGGACAAGTGGCCTCAAGAGGACAAGGCGGAGCCTTGGGTACCCACTGAAAGTTTGATTTAGGACACCGGAGCAAGGAATGACCGAAACAGTTACAATTTGAGCAAGAAGGAGGTCTGCTCCAATACTCCACTTTCACCTCAACGGTATCTTCAGCCAAGTCCGCTCCATTGAAAACAACTGCTTTAATTAAGGTCGGGAACTTCGACGAAGCATTCATCTCAATGCAAATCCTAGCATAGCTCATTGGCTCAAGCTTAGATGTCATATCATCTGTGAATAAAGGACGACCGACAGCACTCGCCCGGTAGCTCAAACCCTCTTTTGTCCAGTAAGAGAGGGGAATGTTGCTAAATTTAACCCCAGATTGGGACTTTGCTACAGTCGACATTTACAAGTTTAATCCCTTCATGCCATGGCTGCAGAAGGAGAAGCTTTGATGCTATATACCATGGGCCTGTTGCTAGAACATTGTCCCTGTCAGCTTCTGAGTCGAACTTGAAAATGAAATACCCCTTGTCATGGAGATAAACTTTAGCCAAACCTAAGTGTCCCCAAAGCTTCTTTGCCGAGGTCTCGACAAGCTTGAAAGGCAGTTTCGACTGAATGAAATGACCAACTAGACTGGTGGACCCTTTATGCAGGCCAATCTTTAGGACTTCAACTGGCGGGTTCACCTTAACACTCCCTTCAGCCAAGGTAGGGGGAAAGAAGCTCAGACCCAAGTTCTTCTTTGGGACAGAGTTTGAAACAATCGAGCTCCAAGATTTAGGAAGAATGGGCTGGTTACCGGCTATCTCCGAGATCGGAAGGGGAGGAGCCACAGACTTCGAAAGACCACCGGAAGTAGTGGCAAGGGAGGTAAGGGGAGGAGACGATGCTTCCTTTGGTGAACTCCGTCCAAATAAGGGACCAGATTCGAGAACCTTACGGGTATTATTTAGAGCAGCGGAAGCCCCTATGGTGGAAAGGTTATTAACATCATCTAAAGGGAGACCCAAGGCAGATATATATTCCATTCACTTTGCATTCTTCCTCCTTTCTGCTAGGGCCTCCTCTCGGGCATTTCTAGAGAAGAAATGAGCTGCTTTAAAGATATCTTGAGCTTCCGAACTAGTGGCTGGGCCAAAGTTCTCTCCAAGCTGAGCTTCAAGAGCGTTTGATTCGTCCGAGCTTATAGAAATATTCGAGGGGTTAGTCTCAGACTCCACCATTTCCACAGATTCAGTGGGGGAACTCGGCTTTGAAACTCCATATTCTGCAAAAAGATCGCGGGACGGGCTACTCACGGAGTTTCGGCTGAGAGATGGGGGTGGTCGACCATGGCTCTAGATAGCAGAGGCACCGCAGAAGTTTAGAGGAAGGACGGGGGAAGACGGGAGAAAGGAGGGTGATGGTGGAGGACGGGAGGGAGAAAGGAGGGTGGAGGAGGAGGAAGGTCCAAACGGGTAAACAGAATGTTTGGTGAAGATGGAAAAGGTAGGTGAGGGAGGGCGGGAGGCTGAAAAAGGAAAGAAGGAGTTAACGGTAAAAGGAAGAAGCAAAAAGGTGGGGGAAAGGAGCCTAGGATCCTAGTGAGAAGGGAGAGCACATTTTTAGAGAGATAAACTAACCCATGCTCTGACATAATTGTTTCTTGTGAAATTCATATAATAGTTTTATTTTGGAGTTGATATATATGACTTGTATTTGTACTCTTTGAATCAGGTTATAATGTTTAGTATTTATTTTAATAATTGTAGAGCGGTACATGTTGCTACCTTCTTTTTGAGACCTTGTGACTATGATTTGATTTGGTTCAACATGTACATATAGAACCCTTTTGTTGGTATTTTGTCACAGGTGTTGTGACATAGTCTTTTTGTTAGAATATACCGTAGGGTATACTTGAGCTATAACCACCTGTGGGGGTACCATAGGCATGTCGTCTTGGCACGAAAGGCATAACACTTTCTGTGGCAGTGTGCTTAGTCCACGGCGTCTCCGTTTTGGGCTCCGGAGAAAGTAGGCCATTTGGTGTTTTTTTTTTTTGCTAAGTTTGTTTGTATATAGGAAAGGAAAAGAGATAATACAATTGCTAAGGGCATACCCCAGAAGCTTTGGTATAACCACACGGGACAACCCCCAAAGTGGACAACAAAGGCAAACAGCCAAGCACAAGGAGCAGTACTAAGCAGGACAATAGAAAAAAACAAGCATGGGAACTTAAACAACTTTAACAACCACACCGATAGAGCCAGACAGCCAAAAGAATGTGGCCGAAGAGCGAGCTGAACTGAAGCGAAGCAGGAGCAGAAGAGGATGCTGAGGCATAGGGAGAACTACAGGTGCCAATAGGAGACCCAGCCCCGAAGCTGGAAACAACATCCCCAGCATCCCGAAGACAAGAGGCTGAACCACGAAGGGCCGAACCATAATAACCGAACCCCGAAGCCGAAACCAGCATCCTCAGCGTCCCGAAGAAATAGAAGAGAAACTGAACCAAACCGCTGAGGAAGCCGAACTGTCGAACTGCCATGGAAGCCGAACTGCCATGGGGGCTAAATTTCCAACCCAACCCCGAAGCTGAAACCATCGACCCCCAGCATCCCGAAGACAAGAGACTGAACCCCGGAGGGCCGAACCATATAAACCGAACCCCGAAGCCAAAACCAACATTCCCAGCGTCCCGAGGACAAGATGTCGAGCCCCGAACCGAACCAGGATGCTAAGCCCAGGTGTCTTCCCAGACCTTAATTGGCAAAAAGCCGAACCCAGTGACATACTGAAAAACAAGGCAGCAACACAGCAACAGCCAACACAACAGACCCAATTCCGTTAAGCCAAACCAGTCATAACATCTGATACGCATTAGATCGTTGTCCTAAGCCAATTACAGTAGTATTGGCAATAGTTGGTAGCTTTGAGAAAGGATGAATTAGTAGATAATCTAGATTTAATTATACTAATCACATCAGTAGCAAGACATCTTGGAGGAATGAGTGTCCCATTGTGAAGCTTTTTGTTTCTTGCTTCCCATATCTTATAGAAAGAAACAGCCAGAGAGAGGCTGAGAATATGTTTTGATAATTTCCTCCCTTGGAAAGATGAGATAAAGTCAGTGAGTCCAGTCCAGTCCAGGGGTAATGAGAGCCATCCACCCAGTTGGAGTGTCGCCTTTATAATGACAGTGGAGTATTCACAGATGAAGAAAAGATGTGAGAAAGTTTCAGGGTGCTTGTTGCAAAGCTGACAGTTGAAGGTCCTTCCTGTATAGGCTCGAGTGATGTCATTAGTTTGGAGCTTCCCATGAAATCCAAGCCAGAGCATGAAAGAGTATCTCGGCACATGCAGTTTATGCCATAGAATTGTGTGCCACTGAACAGCCTGTTTCCTGTTCCTGATGCTTCCCCAAATATGTCTTGCTTTAATGCAGCTGATATCCATTGAGTCCCAAAGGATACAGTCCATGGATGCATAGGGGAAGGGAACAGATTGTATTAGTTGTCTGAGGAGAATTACCTCATGATGGTTGGATAGGTGCCAGGAGGAAGTATGCATAATGTCCCTGACTGTGGCTGAGACTGTTAGGCCTGAATTTGAGAGCAAGGCACTGCTGGGGTTGATGGCAGAACCATTGAGCCAGGGATCATACCATAGATTGAAGGTTTCTCCAGAGCTAACAACGTATTTAAGATGCTGAAGAGCAATGGGCCTGAGCTTGAGTAGTTGTCTCCAAATCCATGAACAATCAGTGGGGATTTCTATCTGCCAAACAGATTTCCCAAGAAGAACAGTGGTCTGCACCCATTTAGCCCATAGTGATTTAGTGTTAATCTGCAATACATGGGTGAGATGTAGTAGAAGAAGGGCTTTATTCCAATCCAGGAGACTTTTAATTCCCAGACCCCCTTCCTCAGTAGGGAGTGAGATGTTATGCCATGCAACCTTAGCACCATAGGGAGTAAGGGAGGTTCCCTTCCAGAGGAATCGACAAAGAATAGACTGAATGGCTCTAATGACTGCTTTAGGCAGTAGGAAATGAGTACTCCAATACGATTGTATTGCGAAGAGCACATATTTTATGAGTTGGACCCTACCAGGATAAGCAAGGGCAGTAGCAGTCCATGAAGAGACTCTTTGTGTGATTGTATGAATAAGAGGAATACAATCCTGGTATGAAAGCTTAGAAGAGATTAGGGGGACACCCAAAAATCTGGTGGGGAAAGTACCATGAGTGAAGCCCAGGAAAGATAGGATGGAAGCTTTTGTTTCGGGGTCTTCGCAGGCTAGAAAACATTGGCTCTTATGAATATTAGGAATGAGACCGGAGAATAGGGAGAAGGAGTGGATACATGAATGTATTATGGAAATGGTTTGAAGGTTGGCATGACAGAAGATTAATATGTCATCAGCGAAAAGGAGATGAGATATGTCGCTGGTTTTAGTGCGCCAGTGGTGAAGATACCCAGATTGTTTTGAACCCCAGTTGAGTTTAAGGGAGAGCATTTCCATTACTAGCACAAACAAATAGGGGGAGAGGGGGTCACCTTGCCTTAGGCCTCTAGTGCTACCAAAGTATCCAGCAAGGGAACCATTGACCTTGACTGAAAACATAGCAGTGGAAATGCAGGGGTAGATCCAGTCTAGAAATTGAGAGGGAAAATGGAAGGATTTGAGGGTGCCCATTAGGAAGTCCCAATCTAGCGTGTCAAACGCTTTCCTTAGGTCAATTTTTAAGGCACAGCGAGGAGGACCAGATTTCCGGTGGTAGTTTCGGAATAGCTCCTGGTCAAGGAATATGTTGTCGCTTATGCTTCTTCCTTTGATGAAAGCAGACTGTGCCTTATCAATAATAGAGGGGAGGACCAATTTGAGTCTGTCAGCAAGAATTTTTGATATGCACTTGTAGATCGTATTGCAACATGATATTGGTCTGAAATCAGACATGAGAGAGGGATTTGAGCACTTTGGGATAAGGGCAATGGCAGTTGAATTTACACCTCGAGGCATTCGGCAGGAAGAGAAGAAGAATAGAACGGCTTTTGTGAAGTCTTCACCAACAATGTCCCAGCAATGAGTGAAAAAATTCACGTTAAAACCATCCGGGCCTGGACTCTTGTTTCGCTTCATACCACTGAGAGCTTTGAATACCTCAGTAGCTGTGATAGGAGCCAGAAAGGATGGCAGCTTGAGAGACAGTTATGTGTTTGGTAGGGAGAACTCCATAATCTTCAAAAACAGCTGAAGGAGGTAGGTGCTGGGAGTTGAACAAATCTTTGAAATAATTCATAGCCACATTTTCAACCTCCTCCTGCCCCTGAACCAGATCGCCGGAATAGCTAAAAATAGAAAGGATTTTGTTTGTGTTCCACCTGCTTTTCACCAGATTGGAGAAAAATTTGGTGTTTCTATTCCCTGTAGCAAGCCAGGTAGCTCTAGATTTCTGGTGGATGAGAGTTTCCTCTAGAGCCAAGGAATTCCAAAGAACCTGAAGGCAGCTCTGCTCCTGGGAGATGAGATCCAGATCAAGTGGCCTGTTGGAGAGCAAGGATTGGACTCTGTGGAGGTTTGAAGTTGCTTCCTTAACAGAAGATGATAGATTTCCAATGGATTTATTAAAGGTAGCTAAGGCTCTTTTAGTTCTCTTAAGCTTGGCAGTTAGGATATGAAAGGGGTTACCTAGGTCGGGTTGCATCCAGGAAGAAGATACACATTCATGAAAGCCATCCAAGAGAATCATATGGTTAAAGAACTGGAAAGGCTTTCTTGACCTTGAAGCCGGAATGCCAAGGTTAAGCATGACAGGAGAGTGATCAGACATTCCTCTGGGGGCAAATGTAGCTTGGGCAAGGGGAAATGAGTTGAGCCATGATGCATTTCCCAAGGCTCTATCAAGTTTTTTATGGATTGGATTTTAAATTTGGCAGTTCCACCAAGAGTAGAAGGGACCAATGCCCCTAATGTCAACCATTTCAAGGTTCTGCAGGCACTCTTTGAGATCCTCCATACCAGAGTCCCAATCGGTTTCAGTCCTGTCAGTTTCACTAAGGTTGCTGATAGCATTGAAGTCACCCAGGACACACCAGTTGAGAGGGGAACTAAGAGAGGATAATTCAGCCCATAAGTTCTTCCTTTCAGATATAGAATTCAAACCATAGATAAAAGAACCCAAAAAAGTACAGTCATTGGCTAAGTGCTTGATGTTGCAATGAATAACTTGGGAGGATACAAAAAGGATATCCACTTGCCAGATATTGGGGTTCCAACCAACCCAAATTCTGTTCTGCGGATTTGTGATGTTGTGCCAAACACACTTATCCGATTTGCATACATTTGGATCCGCGGTCCAATGTGTGATTTTCCTGTGTGGCATTGTTTTGATGTGCCTGTGTGGCATTATTTTGGTTGCCTATGTGGCATCATTTGACTTGCCTGTGTGGCATTATTTTGACTTGCCTGTGTGGCATTATTTTGACTTGTATGTGTGGCAAGATATATTTCTGAGCTCAATCGGTATGAAATAACCCCAGCCATTTGTTTCAGCCTATTATTTCCTTGTGTTAGTTTTAATTGTTGGTTTCAGTTCGTTTCGTCTCCTTTCAATTAATGGGTTAGTTATTTCATTTCATTATTTTCTTTACTCTTCTGTTTGTTTCGTTAATTCTGTTGGTTCAGATATATTCTATTCAAATATTTGGGGATCTTATTTTTTCATCAGAAGCAATATTTTGTCTCTGTTAATTTCATATTTCAGTTGTATATCTTTTGTATCTTTATATCCATACTGGGCAATTGGCTCATGCTGTGTTTTTCTTCCGGCAGGTTTGCAGGGGTGATTCGGGACTAGTGTGATGAGAGAGTTGTCTTTGACCATCTAGCTTGTTTCGAATTTTAAGTTTTGATTATTTTGACTCTATTTGGAGAATTGTATTTAGTACGCTATTAATGGATCACCACTATTAATATTTTGAGGTTATTAGTGCTCTGTTTTCTTATTTTTAGGTTTGTTGTGCTTTGCACGTGACATCCCTTTCCTTTTCGGGAAGGGGGTGTTACAGAGATGGTATCAGAGCTTAGGTTCTTTCTTGTAGAAAACATATTTAGGTTTGACCTGTGAGTTATGGGTAAACCATTAGGTAGACGTAGGAGTTTGATTCATTTTTGTTCTTTATTTTGTTGGTCTCTATTTTGATCAACTGTCGATTTCTTTCCGATTTGTAGTTGATTTGAAGAAAGTGGAATAATTTGTTAAGGTGATTGAGTAATGATATTAGTTAAAAATTAAGATTTAATCATTGAGGTGAATAAAATTATACTTTGTACAGATAAGAAGTGACCTTATATGAGATATGATTATGATGTAAGTATTTGAATCGACGAGTATTTGATTTTGGGAAATCAATTGTTAAAGTTGTTTTTTGGTGACAATTATTATGATCGCTGAATTGAGGATTTGATTTGAGTTAGATTTTGATTTATGTTAAGCTTGTGTATAATTTGAGGTTGGTGTATGGATGACATACTATGATAAAAAAGAAAATTATTAAGTATAGAGGATTTCTTATAATTTGAAGTTGTTGATATTCGAGGTAATTAGATTAATCTTTTGGAGTTAATGATCAATTTTATGGTTATTTTCCAGTAGGATATTGGAGTTATGTCCTATGAAGTTTCTTTGTGATAGTATGGAGAGACATTGAAATTTATTGGATTATGATTTACAATAAGGGATGATTGATTTATTATATGAGTAGAAAGTATGTGATGAAGTTCAATTGATTTTGAGAGATTTTGAATAGTTATAGTTCGCTTATGCAGATGATAGAATATGTGACTTGGAGTTTGATATAGTGATAAGAGATCTTAGTAGTATATTTTTGGTATAATAATATTTGAGAAATAGTTTAATTTGAGGTTATGATATTTTGAAACTATTAAGTTCTTAGGGTGAGTTGGTGATATAATTTGTACAATTGTTTTGTTTATCTGATATCCATAGAGTTTTGCATGAATTTATTTAAAGTAAATAAATATAATAAAAATAATTTGTTAGATCTTTGTCATGTGTGGAACATAAACATTTTTTTGAATTAAAGATAATTTTAAATATTTTGGGTATTCGAATTGTATTTAAATGAAGAAAAATTTTGTGCTTTCGAATTATGTTCCGAAGAGTACGTACGTTTGCAAGAATAAAACTCAAAGATATTAACGGGGTGGTGGTGGTCACAAACAGTGGATCATGTGATATAATGCGAAGAACCTTACAAAGGCTTGACACGATAGTTGACGAATCTTTTACAAGTACATGGATAATTGTGTGGACCTATGGACTTATCCGTGTTGATCGTTATAAATGACGGCGCTACGTCGTAACTAAATAAATTTTTTTTTGTAGCCTATTTGAATTCCGAGGACGGAATTATTTTTAAGGGGTGAAAAATGTAATAATCCATTTTATCTAATAATTAAATATTAATTGATTTTATTTTATACAATTGTATTTAAATTGAAAAGGTAAGTGACTTTTTTTTCTTTTCTTCCTTGTTTTGTTTGGCAAGTTAAATTTTGTTAGTAGATATTAAATAACTGATTAAATTAAAATTGAGGAAGATAATTCCTTTTGTTAAAGTCTTGTGGTAAAATTATTCGGAGCGGGAAGCTACTTTGGGAGATAGAGGAGTGTATTCGAGCGGAGTATCCGCATCTTTTGATAATCAGGTACGTTGATTCTTTTGATTCCGGGGACGGAATCCTTTTTAAGGGGTAGGTGATGTAATACCCGAAAAAAAATATTAAATAATAAAAATTATTTTGTTGGAAAACATATTAATTGGACATTGTCCATTATTTTGGATCAAAATAGTTATTTAATTTGTGTGGGCTAATAAATATTAATAAATTATGGATAAATTAAGTTGGTAAAATTGGGATTTAAGTTAAGTGGGTCAAATTTATAATTGTGTAATTTTAAAATCCTATTAAAATTTAGAGAGTTAATTAATATATTACATTAATTAATAAAATATTGTTAATAAATAACTAAAACACAAACCCTACTGTATACTCAAGCCCTTATTCGTCTGAAAGAAAAGAAGAAAAAACGCAGCCGTATTATAGAGAAGAGATAAAACGGCGAACAAAAAACAAAATAGGTACTTTTTTTGTGTTGTGTACTATAAATTCGTTAGTATGATGGAGCACTGTGATATATATATATATATATATATATATATATACTAGCTGGGTCCCGTGCCTCCGGCACTGTATGGATAATATAATTTATCTCAAACTTTGAACGACCAAAATAATTTATTGAGTGAGCGAGAAATTTAAAGTCATTTGTATTTTATTAAATTATTATTAGATTATTAGATAGATAGATGTATTAGATAGATGTATGAACGGTGGGATTTATCTCAAACTTTGGACGGTCCAGATAATTTATTGAGTGAGCGGGAAATTCAAAATCATTTGTATTTTATTAGATATATATATATATATATATATATATATATATATATATATATATATATAGAGAGAGAGAGAGAGAGTCCGGATCAGGTCCGGACTCCCGGATTTTTAACAAATCCGGACCTTTTTTTTTTTTTTTTTGCTTTTTTTTTTGAAACAACTAAAAAAAAAAATTTATGGAATTGGAATTTTTACATTATACAGTGTTTTGGGCGTGATTTGGATGCCTATAACAAAACATGTCTGTACAGTCTGGGCAGACTGTACATATATTGGTTGGTATAGGTATTAAAAACACACCCAAAACACTGTATTATGGAAAAATTTCAGTTCCATAAATTTTTTTTTTTTAGTTGTTTCAACAAAAAAAGAAAAAAAAATTTGGTCCGTATTTTGATCCAGTCCGGACTCCCGGACTGGATCCGTGTTATATATATATATATATATATATATATATATATATATATATATATATATATATATATATATATATATATATATATATATATATATAGAGAGAGAGAGAGAGAGAGAGAGAGAGAATTTGAAAGTTAACATGTTTGGCAGTAACCTGTTGCTGTATATTATTATTATTATTATTATTATTATTATTATTATTATTATTATTATATTCGGATTATACATATATGTTTATCTAGTTGACTGAAACAACTTTATATTTATATCATGGTTGGTTGCCTGCAGCATTGCTGTAGGCGTTGAGTTCATTATATATATATTATATTGTATTAAGTATTTAGCCATGAAATTTATAAATTAGAATTGGTAAATTAAATTGTAGTTATGTATATTAATTTAAATTAATTAATTTTGTCGATATAATTGTAAAAGTTTTTAATAAAAAAGTTTAATATTATTATGTTATTAATGATTGGATTGTAATAGAATTTTATTAAATTATGTTAATTGAACGGAAAGAATTTTAAGAGTTATACTTATTATATATATTTTGGAGTATTAATAATTGATATAAGGCGATGATTAAAGGCATATTAAATAGATTATGAATTATTTTGGGAATTATTAGCTTGGAATATTTTAATTTGAGGTGCATATGTTTTGGTTGTGAATGACGTTTCGTATTTGATATCGTTGGCATTTGAGGGTAAGATTGGTGGAGTGTGCTATAAATGGTTTGGAAGTATCAGGTACGGATTCCGTACTCTTTCAGTGACATTCTTGTTAAATTTGATTTGTTCGTTTTGTCCCTTATTTTAAATTTCGTTATTCTTTCATATAATTGTTTCTTGTGAAATTCATATAATAGTTTCATTTTGGAGTTGATATATATGACTTGTATTTGTACTCTTTGAATCAGGTTATAATTTCTAGTATTTATTTTAATAATTGTAGAGCGGTACATGTTGCTACCTTCTTTTTGAGACCTTGTGACTATAATTTGATTTGGTTCAACATGTACATAGAATCCTTTTGTTTGTATTATGTCGCATGTGTTGTGTTATAGTCTTTTTGTTAGAATATACCGTAGGGTATACTTGAGCTATAACCACCTGTGGGGGTACCACATGCATGTCATCTTGGCACGAGAGGCATGACACTTTCCGCGGCGGTGTGATTAGTCATCGGCGTCTCCGTTTTGGGCTCCGGAGGAAGTGGGTCATTTGGTGTTTTGTTGTGAAAGGCGTATGGGTTAACCCTAGTTTTCTGTTCTACGGATTTGTGATTTTGTGCCAAACACACTTATCCGATTTGCATACATTTGGATCCGCGATCTAATGTGTGATTTTCCTGTGTGGCATTGTTTTGATGTGCCTGTGTGACATTATTTTGGTTGCCTATGTGGCATCATTTGACTTGCTTGTGTGATGTTATTTTGACTTGCCTGTATGACATTGTTTTGACTTGTCTGTGTGGCAAGATATATTTTTGAACTCAATCGGTATGAAATAACCCCAGCCATTTGTTTCAGCCTATTATTTCATTTTGTTAGTTTTAATTGTTCGTTCCAGTTCGTTTTGTCTCCTTTCAATTAATTGGGTTAGTTATTTCAGTTCATTATTTTCTTTACTCTTCTGTTTGTTTCGTTAATTCTGTTGGTTCAGATATATTCTATTCGAATCTTTGTGGATTTTATTTTTTCGTCAGAGGCAATATTTCGTCTCTGTTAATTTCATATTTCAAAGTTATATCTTTTGTATCTTTATATTTATACTGGGCAATTGGCTCATGCTGTGTTTTTTTTTTCGGCAGATTTGCAGGGGTGATTCAGGACTAGTGTGATGAGAGAGTTGTCTTTGACCATCTAGGTTGTTTCGAATTTTTAGTTTTCATTATTTTGACTCTATTTGGAGAATTGTATTTAATACGCTATTAATGGATCACCACTATTAATATTTTGAGGTTATTAGTGCTCTGTTTTCTTATTTTTAGATTTAATGTGTTTTGCACGTGACCTCCCTTTCCTTTTCGAGAAGGGGGTGTTACAACCTCTTTGGTAACTCTGGGAAAAGAGGCTGTCTCTACCCATTTGGTGAAGTAATCGATCATGGTGCCGATTACCATTACTGCCTTTGGGCTCGATTGGTCCGATCACGTCCATTCCAAACATTGAGAAGGGTCAGGGTGAACTCATATTGTGGAGCTCCCTTGGAGGGGCGTGGATAGTGTTTCCATGAATTTGGCATTGATAACATCTATTGATGTGATCATCATAGTCAGCTTTGAGAGAGAGTCAGTAATGCCATGTTCTTAAGATCTTCTTGACAAGTAGAGGACCGCTCATGTGTGGGCCGCATACTCCACCATGGATTTCATCCATGAGTCTCAAAGCTTAGTCTTTGTCTAGGCATCTCAGAAGGCCTAGTCCCGCATCTCTTTTGTAGAGTGCGTCTCCGCTCAGATAGAATTTCATGGCCATTTTATGGATCCACTTTCTTTTAGCTTGACTTGCCTTAGTGGGCGTAGATCTATCTCACAGATAGTCCTTGATAGAGTGATACCAAGGGTGTTGGATGGGAGCCAGTTCATCCGATACTTCTCTAATATAATTCCCATAGGCTGGGGCCTTTTTTTTTGATAATGTGGGGTTTCCGGTCTGCAGTCCGACTAATCCCCCCACCTCAAATAAGGCTTTCCGTGGGTTGTTCCGGGTCTAAGCCCGGCCCAGGTCCGTGGCCACACGAATTAAAGAATTCTCACACTTGTTGCAGACGGGAATCGATCCCAGGATGTCCGGGTTCACGGCTCACCCCAGGTCGAAGCTTACCGCTGCGCCAAGTGCTGTGGTTGGCTGGGGCCTTTTGGCTAGCAAATTTTATATTTAGAATGCTTCCCCTTTCAGATGTGTTGATTAAGGAGGCCACAGCTACTAATGAGTCAGCAAAGTCATTCATGTTCCGA
The DNA here is from genome assembly GCA_020205505.1 of Panax japonicus. Classification (NCBI taxonomy): domain Eukaryota; kingdom Viridiplantae; phylum Streptophyta; class Magnoliopsida; order Apiales; family Araliaceae; genus Panax; species Panax japonicus. The sequence goes on along the minus strand of CM035095.1, from coordinate 47,371,060 downwards.
GGAATGTGGACGAAGGATATTTCTTCAAACTCCGAAGCCATCTAGATAACTTGTCGATGGTAAGGCATCAAATGTAATTCCTTGGTGTGATAGATCCCGGTGGTCTATTTGATTACCAGTTCGGAATCCCTAAAGACAGTTAACAGTTTGACGCCCATGGATTGGGTTAGCTTCAACCCCACTATACAACCTTCATACTCAGCTATGTTGTTGGTGCTGACAAACTTCAATTTGATGGCAATAGGATACTGTTCTCCCGAAATAGATACCAGAACGGCTCCTGCTCCGGCACCTTCCATGTTTACAGCTCCATCAAAATATATCCTCCATGACTGGACTGTATCCTCATGATGGTGTCGCTGAATTGTCATTACCCCTTTATTGGGGAAATATGTTTCCAAGGGTTTAAAATCCCATGATGGTGTTGCAACCATTTGATCCACAATTCCTTGACCTTTGATAGACTTTTGGGTCACGTAGATGATGTTGAATTGCTGGAGGATTAACTGTCATTTGGACAGTCGACAATTCAACATGGGTTTACTGAATTCGTATTTGAGAGGATCCATGCGAGATATGAGATGGGTTGTGTGACCATGGTGATAATGTTGTAATCTCATGGCAGCCCATGCTAATGCACAACAAGTCTTTTCAATTAAGGTATACTTGTGCTCACTGATGCTGAATCTTTTGCTGAGGTAATAGATATCTCTTTCTTGGCCTTTATCGTCTTTTTGTCCCACCATACAGCCCAAGGCATTGTCATTGATTGACAGGTACATAAACAGGGGAATGTCATCCTTGGGATGTACCAAGACAGGAGCTTTGACCAATTGTTGTTTGATGGAAAGGAAGGCTTTTTGACACTCTTCGTTCCATTTCTTGGAGGAGTTCTTCCTTAACAACTTGAAGATGGGCTCATAGGATGTTGTGGGTTGAAGATGCTCGTGATCACTGATGCTGATGAAGTTGATTCTTTCCATGAATCCCCGTATTTCCCTCTCTGTCTGGGGCACGGTCATCTCAGTAATGGCTTGAATTTTGGCAGAATCCAATTCGATGCCTTTCTGGTTCACTAGAAATCTCAGTAACTTACCTGACTTGATGCCGAAGGCGCTGTTAGATGGATTTAGCTTTAAGTTGTACTTGCACAACCGGTTGAAGAGCTTTTTGACATGGTCTATGTGGTCTTCTTCCCTTTGGGACTTGACAATGATGTCATCCACATAGATTTCTATCTCTTTGTGCATTAAATCATAGAAAAGAGCCATCATGGTCGCTGATGGTAGCTTCGGCATTGATGAGGTCAAATGACTACCGTCTATAGCAAAAGGTACCCCAAGGAGTCATGAATGTTGTCTTCTCCCGGTCCTCTTTAGCAACCATAATTTGGTGGTACCCAGTAAAGCAGTCAACAAAGGAGTACATACCATACTGAGCTGTATTGTCAAAGAATATGTGGATAAATGGCACGGGAAAATTATCTTTGAGACAAGCTTTGTTTAAATCCCTGTAATCCACGCATACTCGCACCTTCCCTATGGGTTTAGGTTCGGGAACTATATTTGATAGCCACTCAGGGTATGTTGATACCATGATGATGTCGGCTTGAAATTATTTCACAATTTCTTCCTTGACTTTCGAACTCCACTCAGGTTTTAATCGCCTAAGCTTTTGTTTGACTAGCTTGAATCCCTCTTTAATGGGTAGGCGGTGAATACCGATGTTAGTTGACTAAATTGATCATGTTTTCATGAGACCATGCAAACACATCCTGGAATTGGGTCAATAAAGTAACCATGTCATTCCTTTGGCTTGGGGTAAGGTCCATGCCATTCTGGATTTGTTTGGGGTTTTTTGAGGTTCCAAGGTTGAAGGAGGTGGCTTAATCAAGGTTTAGCTTGGGTTTGTCTTCGACCCATTATTTGATCTCCTCAGGCACCTTATAGTCCTCTTGCTCAATCTCCATCAAGTAAGAGTTCAACTTTACATCAAAGTTGCAGTCATTGTGAAGAATTGGCACTCCATTAGCAAGTTTAAATAAATCTAACTCTGGAGTCCTGAACCAAAATGCTTTAACTTAATATATGAAACTGTTTGATCATACAGACTGTTAGCATGGCATGATATAAAACAACTGCTAATACTATGCAACAAAAGTAAGCAGTTATTGATATCTACAAGGCAGAGGGATTTTTTTACCCTTTTTACCCTTTTCGGTAAATACAAGAAGTGCTGCTTCAATTGTCGAGGGTCAAGTCCTGGTGGATTGCTGTGATGAAGGGTCATCATCCTCCTCCTCTTGAATAATGATCATGACATATGGGCAGTCATCATCTGGGATATCCCTGTTCATACCTTATGTATGTACCTTACGTACATCTTTGATAACCAACCCTTTATGTCTTGTTTGCGCCTTTAATTCCTTTCCTCAATGTCTAGGTCTAGAATTAGGACTTCTTTTCCATTAGCCAGTCTGGGCTTAGGAAATAGCATACCCGCCACAGAGACAGGAAATTTTCCTTAGAGGCCGTACAGAATCTGCATCTATAGGTTTAGGCATTAGCAATGTAGATGAAAGAACTGGTGTATGCTTGTGCAGGTTCCTGTGACTTGACCCAGAGGAATAACCTAGTCTGGCCTTCCCTGTCTGGCTGGAAATTTGAATTGGGCATTTGATTCCATGTTGATTCTTTCCTAAGCCTTGTCCTGGTTGGAAACCAAAGGATATAATCTCTTGATTGGCCGACATTACCTCGGCGAAAACTCTAGGTTCTGAAACTGGAGCCCCGATGGGTTGATAGTGAGTGTTGCTCACCTCAAGGGCTTGGAAGCTGATAGGCTCAACTTCTTCATTGAAACTAATTAGAGTCATATCACTTTGGATAGGATACTCTGGTTCAGCATTGACAGTGACCAGATTATTGTTGATGATATACTTGAGTTGTTGATGAAGAGTGGATGGGACGACTCTCGCTATATAGATCTAAGGTCTTTCCAACAGTAAATTATATCCTATAGAGATTTTGAGAACTTGAAAGGATATGTAGAAGGTATGTGAACCAATTTCCATCGGTAATTCATCCTTTCCTATAGCATCTCATCGAGACCCATCAAAGGCTCTGATGATTGTGTGGCTACGTCGGATCCGGTTGGGATTGATTTTCATCCTTTCCAATGTGGCGTATGGGCAGATGTTTAGGGATGATCCTCCATCTATTAGCACACCTCTGACCATATATCCGGAAGACATCATTGCTATATGCAGTGGCTAACAATGACCCGTCCCTTCGGAAGGTATGTCATCATCAGTGAAAGATATCACATTGCTATTGAAAATGTGATCTATCATATGATAAAAATTTCAACATCCACCATCTTTGGCAAGTGGGCTTCTTCCAATAACTTCATTAAGACCTTCTAATGATCTTCTAAAGAGAATACCAAGTCCAGAATCGATATCTGTTGTGGTGCTTCTTCCAAACTTTGCACCACCTTGGCTTTATTATGTCCCATTTTATAGAGGAATTCTTCGATTTTCTCCTTGGACACTTTTTCCTTAGATATGATGACTGGCTTCGTCACTCATTGAGGGAGATATAATGGGTTTTCCTTGGATATCGCAGCAGTGATGTTAGACGTTGATCCTTCAACCTCTCCATAGTTCCATGGGACTTTCTTAAGGTTGATGATAAGATATTGTGGTCTGAATGGCAATATTATGGGTTTTCGTGCAGCCACCTTCAAAAGGTTTTCAACTCCTTTAAGCTTGATTGGTTTAATTGTAAGGGGTGTTGCAGCCAGGTCTCCTTTAGAGGATATAACTGCTGTGATTTCCCTCTATCTTTGTGATCCTGGAGGAAATGTACTTCCACTCTCAAGTGATATGGTGTCATCGTCTGTCATTTGAAGGTCACCGCTGTCAATCATATTTTGGATAAGTTGACGAATTGCCCAACATCCTTCAGTGTTGTGAGTACGAGAATGGGAGTGGTATTGATAGACTCCAGTAGCATCAAATCTTTTTGAGCGTGGATTGACTGGAGGTAGCAGTGCTGCGATTTCTTCCATTGGTTGACCTAAATAGGTGAACTCCCTTTTGTTGGCAAAGTTCCGACGGGCTTGAGCTCTTGCTTTTCTTGCAAGTTTTTCCTCCAACGATTCACTCTATTGGGTCAGTGGTGGAGTCTTTGTGATAAGGGAGAGGAGACTTGCACGCTCTTGACTGAATAACTGATGTGTGACTTGGTGTTGATGTATCACCAGTTCTGCCAGTTAATTGACATGTTCATCAATAGCCTTCAACTCCCGTTCTATCATGATCTGGAACTCCGAATAATCCCATTTATCAAAATTATCTTTGCTGGTTTGGGGAGAACCACCCACGTATTTGAGGTACTTGGAGCTCTCTTTTTTTTCGCTAAGTTTGTTTTGATTGAAATAAAAAAGAGATTACACAATTACGACGGGACATACCCCAGAAGCTTTACATACCCCAGAAGCTTTAGAGTAGATCATTAGGGACAACCCCTTAATGGCCGACTAGAGACCAACATCCAGGCAAGATCTTGGCACATAACAAATTACAAGCATATAATAGAAGAGGGTATTAAGCTTGAACAAGCATACAGCGAAGAAAGTAAAAATTGATTAAAACGGAAGCCCGTAGAGACGCAATCAGCACTGAACTGGTCCAAATGCCCCATCATCAATATTTGGCTTAAGGCGATTGCGGAAAGACCTTCCATCAAACAGAATCAGAAACGCAACCTCTCGGAAACAAATGACCCAAGCCGAATTTAACCAGCACATAACCACTGAATACAGAAGCAAAAGCTCGGCAGACAGAGCCAAAGCAGCACATCATACACCAGCAGAACCAACCCAACAGTCCCGCTAAATAAATACTTCATGTCATCTGGATTGAAGTGGCCCACAACAGACTACAGATAAGAAGAAAATCCTAAACCATGTTGCAGACCCGTCCCAGCCGAATCAGGACTGAGCTTCATAGGACAGCCGGACTGAAGAACCTGAAGCATATAATGAGTTTCAAAGGGACCAACGAACCCCCTGCTTCACAAATCAGAATCAAGGAGACAAACTCACAAGCTACCAAACCAGGCCTTCACAACCTGAATAAGTCTACCTATGAACCATGAACCAGACCCAGCTGACACAGCTAACCACCCGAACTGAACCAGCAGCCGAACGCCCCTTTTAGCCGAACGGTAAATGCAGATGCCTAGGGAGAACTGCGAACTCCAGTAAGCTGCCCACCAACAAATCAGCCAAACCTAACCACCTCCTCGCCCAAACTTGCACTACCCAGTTACAATACCCACATACTAATACAAGGATTGCCCTGAGTAGCCAGGAGAAACTTAGAGGAGGAAGATAGTCTGGACTTAATGGTACTCAAAATGTCCCTGACCACTACACCCAGAGGCTTTTTAATCTGATCATGCACAAAGGAATTCCTAGCCGCCCAGAGCTTGTACACGGTTGAAGCGAAAGAAAGCTTGAGGATATTGGACCGAATGTTATTTCCACTAAACTGGAGAATAAAAGCTACTAGATTATCCCACCTCGTAGGGACATTGGTCCAGCCTCCAAAAGCTAGAACTGAGGAGAGAACCGAAGATGAAAAGTTACGGCCAAAGAAAAGGTGCGCAAAGGTCTCCCCATGAATTGTGCAGAAAGGGCAATTTGTAGGGCGAAACCTCGAGTAAGAGGAGAAACGTTCATTAGTCGGCAGCCTTCCACGAAGGGCCAGCCAAAGGGTGAAGGAAAATCTAAGAATGTGGAGAGAGTGCCGAATCAGGTGAGCCCATGGGACTTTCGGAGCAGAAGTTCGAATGGAGTCCCAAATAATTGAAGCTTTAACCATTTTAATCTCAGTGGACCCCCAAAAGATTTTATCCTCCGAGTTCGAGGGGAAAGGGAGAGAAGCAATCCTATTCCATAATTGAATAACTTCATGGTGGAAGCTAGGAGATAAAGCCCAAGCAGCAGGAGAAGTGATTGCGGATAAGTGAGAATTCAAAGGAAGACGAGTGTTTGAAAGGAGCGACTCAGTAAGGTTAATGGCCCGCCCATTCAACCACGGATCATGCCAGAGACTGAAGAAACTTCCATTCCCAACTCTATACTGAAGGAAGTTAAGAGCAGTGGGACGTAATTTTAGAATCTTACGCCATATCCAAGAACAGTCAGCAGGAATAGGCATTTGCCAAAAATTACGTCTTGTAAGCACGGTGGCATTGACCCATTTAGCCCACAAGGAGGGTGGAGAAGGGGATATAACCTTAAGAAGATGGAGTATAATGAGAGCTGAATTCCAATCGGTGAGATCTTTAATGGCTAGACCTCCTTCGGCAATAGGGAGGGCTAAATCCTTCCAGGCTACCTTTGATCCATGGTTAAGAAGAGAAGAGCCTTTCCAAAGAAATCTACAGAGAATAGATTGAATAGAACGCAAGACCGATTTAGGCAGGATAAAGTGGGCGGCCCAATATGATTGATAGGAAACGCGATGTCCACGACGAAACCCGGGCTGTAATTCTATGAATTAGAGGCTGACAGTCGGACTGGGATAGGCGAGTGGAAATTAGGGGTACTCCCAGAAACCTGATTGGCAAGATGCCTATCGGAAAAACCCAACAGCTGGTAAATACTTTCCTTAACCTCGTCTGAAACGTTAGCCAGAAAGCACATACTTTTAAGAACATTAGGAATGAGCCCAGAAAACATAGAGAAGGACTGGATGCAAGAGTGAATAATAGAAACTGAGGCCAAGTCCCCATGACAGAATAGGAGAACATCATCAGCAAAGCAAACATGCGAAATTTTACAAGGCTCCGCTTTCCAATGAAATTTGAAATCAGGCAGTGAAGTTCCCTTAGAGATAATCATTGAAAGTGCTTCCATAGCTAGGACGAACAGGTACGGAGATAAGGGGTCTCCTTGCCTAAGCCCTCTAGCACCCTTAAAATATCCAGCAAGAGCACCGTTAACTTTGACCGAGAACATAGGAGTAGTGATGCACCCTTTAATCCAATGAATAAAGATAGGAGGAAATTGAAGAAGACTCAACAGATCCAAAATAAATCCCCAGTCAACAGTGTCAAAAGCTTTCCTGATATCGATCTTAAGCGCGCAACGGGCAGGCCCAGATAGCCTATGATAGTTCCAAAAGAGCTCTTGAGCAAGGAGGATATTGTCGCTAATACTTCTTCCGGAGATGAAGGCAGATTGAGCATGATCGATAATGGAAGGAAGAACACACTTGAGCCTATTAGCAAGGATTTTCGCCTATACACTTGTAGGTAGTATTACAGCAAGATATGGGCCTGAAATCAGACATGCAAGAGGGGTTATCAGTCTTCGGAACTAAGACAATGGCTGTAGAGTTTACTCCACTAGGAAGAAGCCCAGAAGCGAAAAAGGAGTGGACAGCAGCTGAGAAGTCATGGCCTACAATATCCCAACAGTGAATGAAGAAGTCAACGTTGAATCCATCAGGACCGGGACTTTTATTCCTCTTCATGGACTGGAGAACTTCAAGAATTTCCGCATCAAGGATGGGAGCTGACAGAGCTGAGGCCTGCTCAAGAGAGATCCTCTTGGTGACAAAGTTTTTGAGTTCGTCATGGCCAGGGTAGGAACAAGGAGAGGATCCCAACAGATCCTGAAAGTAATCCACCGCCACCTGCTGAATACCCAGCTGATCAACGATAAGAGAACCAGAGCTGTTGAGAATGGAAAGAATCTTGTTATGGTTCCAGTTGTTCTTGATAACATTAGCAAAGAACTTCGAATTCTTATCACCCTGGGCCAGCCATATAGCACGAGATTTCTGCAGAAGGAGAGATTCTTCATGAGCTAGGGCTTCCCAAAGAGACTTGGAGCATGTTGATTCATGGGAGAGAAAAGAAGAATTAAGGGGATCAGCCTGAAGGGAAACTTGGACAGCAGCCAATTGGTCTTGAAGGCGTCTAACATTATTTATGAGATTACCGTTTGAAGAATTTAGTAAAATAAGGGCCCTTTTGGTAATGCGCAATTTTTCATTGAGGATAAAGAAGGCATTTCCTCGAACATTGGTATTCTAACAATCTGAGACAGCAGGGTTGAACCCCTCTAGCTCAAGCAAAAAGTTAAAAAATTGGAAAGGTTTCCTGAGTCTTCTACAATTGAGGCCAGTATTAAGGATAATCGGGCAATGATCGGAAAGGCCCCTAGGACCAAAAGCAGCTTGGGAATCCGGCATAGAAGAGAACCAAGAAGAGTTGCCCATGGCCCTATCAAGCTTCCTAGAGATAGAGTTATTCAATTAACAATTCCACCACGTGAGCCTCGGACCAATAGCTCTGATGTCATCAACCCCAATATTATTCAGACAATCAAGAAAGTCGGACATTCCAGTATTCCAGGTCAAGTCACCCCCTTCTGCTTCAGACAAACTCTTGTAAGTATTGAAGTCTCCAAGGAGACACCACGTGTCAGAGGAGGACAAGGATTCCAGATCTGCCCAAAGCTGCCTACGATCAGCCACGGAATTCAGGCCATAGACAATGGAGACCAAGATTGGATTATTATCAAGAAGATGAAATAGCCTAAAATGCGAAAGTTGCGCAGATTGGAAAAGAGTACTCACCCTCCAAATATTAGGATCCCAGCCCACCCAAATTCTGCCATTCGAATGGAAATCATAGTTATAAACCCAAGCCCAATTACGACAAATTGCCCTCGAAATCCTAGGGGCGTTAGAAGATTTAACTCTAGTCTCAACGAGCCCCACAAAAGAAATATGGTTGACTGATAAAAAGTTACGAATAAAAGCCTGCTTAGGCTTCTTATTTAAACCCCTGACATTATAGGAACAAAAATATGTCATAACCAAAAATGGGGGAACTAAAAAGATTACTTAGGGGATGGCCCCTTAGGCCCCTTATTTCTCTTCTTAGATTTCTGAAGAGGCTCATTACCAAGGCTGGACTTATGCTTAAGCTCCCTACGTTCCATCTCATCAACTTGCTTGAGCTTATCCACCAGAGGGTTAAACGGGATGGGAGACTCAGACTCCTCTTCAAGGGCTACAGGTGAAGAAATGGGAGAGAAGGAGTTCGGGTTCTCAGCTATAAAAGGGGCCATAGGAGAGAGAGAGAAGGCGATTTAATTCCTTTAGAAACAGTAGCCCAGGCACCATCGGGGTCAGGAGGATCCAAGGAAGCGGAAGGGGGAGCCTCGGCTACTAGAGGGATCATGGGAATATTAGAGGGGGCTTTAGGGGACCCACTGCATGTTGGCATTAGGACACTTAGCAAGAGAATGGCCGAAACATTTGCAAACAGAACAAGCAGGGGGCCTGCTCCAATAATCCACCTTAATTGCTACAGTTTCTTCTACAAGAGCAATACCATCAAACACTACTGCATTAATAGATGCAGGAAACATTGATAAGGTACTCATCTCAATACAGATACGAGCGTAGCTCATAGGCTCCAACTTAGATGTCATTTCATCAGCAAACAAGGGCCTTCCAATAGCATTAGCCAAGTAACTTAAACCCTCCTTCGTCCAGTAAGATAGTGGGATGTTGCTAAACTTAACCCATATGGGAACCTTGCTGCAGTCAGATTTCAGGAAGTTGACGCCTTCTTGCCACGGTTGAAGACACAAAAGTTTCGCGGCAATATACCAAGGTCATGAAGCTAGGATATTGTCCCTAGCCTTAACAGAATCGAACTTAAAGATAAAGTATCCCTTTTCATGCAAATAGACTTTTGACAGCCCCAAGTGCCCCCAAAGTTTCTGAGCAGAAGATTCAACCAACTTAAAAGGCAGCTTTGAGTGAATAAATTGGCCCACAAGGCTGGTAGACCATTTATTAAGGCCTAGCTTGAGGACTTCAACAGGAGGATTAACGGTGACACTCCCAACCGAGGGGTTAGAAGGGAAGAAGCTTAACCCAAGATTTTTCTCATTTGCAGAATTTGAGACTACAGAGCTCCAAGATTTCGGGGGGATTGGTGCACTCACATCTTTCTGAGGAGAGGGGGGATGGCTAGCTAAGTTACCAGAAGAAGTTTGGGGAGGCCCCTAACACCTTTGCATGACAGTATGGGGGTCACTCGAGGACAAGGACAGCTTCGACGACTCGCCTACACATAAAACTTGGACCAATCTTTGGTCCTCGGGAACTTGATGGGTGCTAGCAGTGGCCTGAGAAGGGCTCCGGCCCGTAACGGGACAAGAATCAAGCACCTTCCGAGCATTTGCGAGGGCTGCAAGAGATCCAATAGAAGAAAGGTTGTTAACATCATCAAGCGGAAGGCCTAGAGCGGTGATGTAATCCATGAGCTTAGCGTTTTTCTTTCGCTCGGCAAGCGCTTCTTCTCTGCCAATGGCAGAAAAGTGGTGAGCTGCTTTGAAAATGTCTTGAGTAGCCGAAGAAGAGGCAAGACCGAGATTAGCCTCTAATTGAGACTCGAAAGTAGTGGATTCATCGGAGCTGATGGAGACATTAGAGGGATGAGGCTCAGATTCCTCCATAGCAATGGCATCTAAGGGAGAACTTGGGTTGGAGACACCAAATTCAGGGAAAAGATCACCAGATTGACTGCTCTCAGAATTTCCAGCGGAGAGGTGATGATGGTCCACCATGGTCTACCACAATGCGGAGGGAAGAGCAGGAGGGGAAGAACGAGGCCAAAAGATAACCGAATGGGAGAGAGAGCCCTGGATATGCCGGAAGGAGCGGTAAAGACCGACCGGAAATGACTAAGAAGGAAAACGAAAAAAGTTGGTGAGGATGGGGAAGTTAGGTAGCAGATGCCCGAGACCAAGAAAGGGAAAGGATTTAACGGTAAGTGACGGAAAGGGACTGCCAGTTTGAAAAGGCAACGGAAAGAACAGAGAGATAAACCACCAGCATTTGGCGCAGCGGTTAAGGATTGATTGGGGGCGAGTCGTAAACCCGGACGTCTTCAGTTCGATCCCCGCTAGCAACAAATGTTAATCCAGAAATGGTCATGGTGGCCACGGTACCCCTGGCGCAAGTCGGGTAGCAAATCGCTCTGGTACTGGGCTCGGGAGATTAGTCGGCCTGCGGGTCGGAAACCCACGGATAACAAAAAAAAAAAAAAAGAACAGAGAGATATAAGAATATAGAGAGAAGGGAGAGCATAATTCTAGAGATAGAAACTAACCCATCCTCTCATTCCAAGAATCTTGGAGCTCTCTTCACTGCCTCTGTTGATCATGTTAACATCTTCTTCCTTGTGTTGAGGGAGAGGGTTATCTTGAACGTGTGGTTGTTTGGACTTTGTCACCACGATCTCACCACTGTCTATTAAGTCATGGATCTTATGCTTGAGGGCCCAACAATCTTGGGTGTCGTGGCCTGGAGCTCCAAAATGGGAAGCACATTTTTTGCTTGTATTGAAACCCTTTCCACTTGGATTGACTAGTGGAAGGAGATGAGTGATTTTCCTTTAAGTTGTTAGAAGTTTGAAGATATTTTCGAGTGAGTCCCCTAAGGGTGTGAACACTCTTAAATGTCTGCCTTCTCCACTTTTTGGCAAGAGAGGATTTGATGATTGTGCTTGAAAAGGGGGAATAGTTTCTCCTTTGAATAGGCAAGTTTAGATTGCCTTTTTGATTTTGTCCTTGCAATATCAAGGAGACATCATATTCTTTCTTCTTATAGACCCTCCGGGGGTTGTTCCCATAACTTCCAGATTGGATATGCTCAGCTACGGCTTTTAAAGCGGCAAGGTCTTGAATCTTCCCAGATTTCAACCCCATTTTTGCCATTTCTCCGTACTTAATCATTTCTGAGAATGATTTTCCTATACCTGCTGGACCCTCTCATAAAATGGAGCTTCTTGAATGTCTATGAAGGTCATCACCATCTCAGTCTCTATTATGGATGGGATTACTTAAGCAGCCAGACACCTCCATCTTTAGGCATACTCTCTTAATTACTCACTGACTTGCTTCTTGACTTTGGTAATCTGATACATGTCTGGAGTCATCTGAGTTTGAAAGCTATATTGACTGAGGAAAGCATGGGCAAAATCGTACCATCTGTGAATTTTGGAGTTATCTAATCTGGTGTACCATGCTCTAGTTTCTCCAGTTAGACTCTTCTAAAATAGCTGCATTCTCAGCTTTTCATTCTCAACGTAGAATCTGAGCTCTCCAATGAACACTTTTAAGTGGGTGTAGGGATCTCCCAATCCATCATACTTCTTGAAATCGAGAGCCTAGAATTTCTCCAGATAATGAACCCCGGGGAAGATGTAAAGGTCTGAATAGGAAACACTTCTGTAATAATCCTAACCGTAATCAGAATTATTAATAGAGATTATGAATATTAATATGTGGGTTACTATAATTAAGGATGTGCTATATATATTTTAGCAAGAGAAATGATTAATTAAATTAATCATATAAGACTTTTTTTTTTGCTAAATTTTGTTTGTATATAAAAAAGCAAAAAGCTAAAGATAGCACAATGGAGATCATAGCATAACCCTCTTCTATCGAGAGGATTAAAGCACCTAGAGACTAGGAATAAACAACCGCTTAACCTAATATAACCGCCCTCACAGCCTGAGGTTAAGCAATAGACAACAGAAACTAAAACATTTAGCTATGAAACTAAATAATTAGCTACAAAGTAAACCCATGTGTGGCATCAAATACCCCACGTAGGCCCGCATTTTGCTTCCCAAGACTTACAGAAACACTTCCAAGCTAAAACCCAGAACAGTCCAGGACAACAACTCCAAAAACTAGCCAAATAACCAGCCGAAAAAACTCAACAGCAAAACCTTCCTTTTGGCCAAGAGAACAGCAACCAAGTAGCAGAAAGGAAACAGAAGCCAAACCAGGATGTTTAACAGGATATCCAGATCTGAACACGTAGTCATAGGCCAACACCAAAACCAGATTCAAGCCAAATCAGAACTAAATAGGGACAATCTGAATCACAACCCAAAAGTTCAAACCCAATTCTAAGCAAAAACGAATAAAGAATACAAACCAAGAAACCCAGATAGGGAGCACATGGAAAAAGAAACATAAACCACAAGTGAAGCAACCAAACCGGCCATCAAGGTGGTTTATTTTCGTTTTGCCGCATCTCCGATCTCCTAGTGGAAACCTTTAAACATGATTTGAGGGATAGAAAGGAGATAGTAGCTAAAGCATCTTTTTTTGCAATGTTAGCTATATCCATTAAAACTGCAGTTTTGTCAAAGTGAACTCTTTTGTCCGAACCTGAACCTGGGGATAACACTTTTCGCTTTGAAGATGATGTGTTCGGTGAGTTTACCGTCAAAACCTTCCCACTGCAATCAACATTACCTGGACTAGCAGACTGTAATACAATAATGTCCGAGGGGAAGTCTATACTAGAGGAAGCCAGTGAATCCCCAAGAGGGTGTTCATTTTGCGTAACCTTGCTAGATTGAACATCATTACAGTGTTCCGGGGGCAGGGTAAGAGAAGAGGGGCAAAATGATGGTTCCTCATTTCGATTTTCCACCTCTTTCCAAACCGACTTGAGTTTCCCAGGATTTGGGGCCATAGCCCGAGGCTTTAATGTGCAGGAAGCATCGGAATGACCATAAGTCTTACAATGCAAGCATTTCCATGGCTGCCAAGGGATTTCCACCCTAATTTCATGAGGTGCACAATTTTCAATTTGAATTTTGAAGGAACTTGGAACCGTTGTGATAGCCTCAATTTCCACACAAATTCTAGCAAATGTTAGTTTGTTACCCTTCCTAGTATGCTTATCAAGGAACAAAGGTTTACCAAAATGACTGGCAAGGTAAGCAAACCCGTCATCATGCCAAAGGGCTAAAGGGACATTATGGAAGTTGATCCAAATAGGAATCGCAGTAGGATCAGATCTAACCAATTCCAAACCAGGCTGCCAACGTTGAAGGATTAAGAGGGACTTGCCAAAAAATACAGGACCAGAGCTGAGAATACCGAGCAAATCCTCCTCTAGCTTAAAATTGAAAATGAAAAGACCATGTCCTTTAAAATACACTTTATCAATTCGGTCACCCCAAATATTTTTTTGCCCAGAAGGAAGCATAGTGAATAGATTTCTTACAACCAACAAAGGAACCCACAAGGGAGAGGGACCAAACATCAACTCCATGTTGGGAGATTTTTGAAGGAATGGAGAGAATCTCATGATCCTTAAGAGGACATACCTTATGATGGACCAAGAAACTTGAGGAAGCGGGAGCAGCCCTGCCTTGAGGCGAAGAGGATTCACCGACAGGGGGAGAAGAGTCGCCATTATGCAAGGACAGAGTTATCTCATCCTCCCTAGACTGAGATTGAGAGGAGTTAGCGGCATGTTGGTTAAGATGAGGTGCAAGTGCAGGGCCCCTGAAATTTGGAATTTGAGCATTTGAAAGTGAATTTCCTTTCAGACAATTTGAATTTTGACAAAGCTGAAAATTATCATCACTTGCACGTGGGCAACTGTCCAAGGGTTTCTTGAGACAATCAATAGAGTGGGTCCCATGGCATAGCACACTCGCAGCTCCCGGAGAGTGAGATTCACTCACCATCAAAGGAGAAACAGCAGGAACAAAAGATAAATCATCCTCATCTGAGGAGCAGAAATTATCTGACAAATCAAAATCAGCATCCTTAAGACTCGACAAAGCAGATTTGAAACAAGATCTTGAAGAGTCAAAACAATCCTCAACACAAGCACTTCCAATAGAACCGAGCACCAGCTTTGATCGAGGCCTCTTTGTTGCAGATTTGGATTTTGAGCGTTTCAGCTGTTTACCCATGGAGGATAGCACAAACTAAAACCCCCCAAGGATATATTATATTCATTAACCGAAGAATGCAAAGATCAGAAAATTACTAATCAAAGATTAGAAATAGATCCAGCAAAACAAAGTTCAGATCTGAAAACCGGAAGGGGAAAGATAGAGAGAAGGGAGAGCTTCTCTCTCATCTTGCACCTATGCTGACATATATTATAAATATGTGTATATATGTATTTGTTATATAAAGAGAAATAAAAATAAATCGGGTTACCGACATAGTTCAGGAATTAAAACATAATCAATTGTTCAAAAGGACAAAATGGAAATTTTTTCCCTTAATAAAGTATGGAAGTGAATTATGAAAATTAAGGGAGAATTGTGCGAGTTAGGTTAAGGTTGAAAACCTAAGATTTGAAACTTAAGAAAATTTCTTAAGGATGCTAAGGAATAAATAATATTCCGAGAATATGCTAAGAATATGCCATAAATGATAATTTAATATAACCTAAAAATATTAAATTGGGAGGAGTCAAGGATGGTGGGCCCCACTAGGGGTGATAATTGGTGATGATGGTTAGGAAATTTCCTAGAAGTGGGGAAATTACTATTTTTCCCAAAAGAAAATTATTAATGACTTTTGTGCCCTAGGTAAGAAATTGCTAGGAAGTTTTTTAGTAATGGGAAGTGACTATTTTGCCCCAAGAGAAATTTGGTAATGACCATGGTATTTTTGAAGTAAATTTCTAGGAAATTTTCGAATTATAGTTACATGACAATTTTGTCCTTAAAGAAAATTCATTATGATCAATATGTCCTATGAGGAAATTTCCTTGAGATGGCATTAAACCATGAATGGTGAAGAAGCTGAATTAAAGACAAGTATGTGTAAGTAATGAAGCCGAGTTAATGATTAACTTGAACGATCGTTCTGAGTATACAAAAGACTGTATGACTTAGACGATAAAGAATGAATCTTGAGGTATGACATTTAGTTGTCAGAAAGCCATAAGGAATGGGAAATTGACTTAACAAATATTATAGTTTAATAGTTCGGATAAGTTAAGATAAGTTTAGGTTGTGGGACAATCTTAACCTTTTATGGTTGACATATGGGAGCTGGGCTAAACAATTTCTTCAGAGAGTGAAGGTATATACGAAACTGGCAACCGATCTAACTCACTGTTATGGGTAGTGTAGATGAGAGGGGAACTTGTTTGTTGGTTGTTTGTGGGAAACCACTCAGAGTACCATATGGACTGCTAGCTGAGACACGATGTGTGCTGAGTCCGAGGAGAGTTATAAGAAGAAGATAAGAATGTAAATCATCAAAGATGATGATAGTATGAGTAATACATCTTCGTATGTCATGAAGCCATAGAAAGGTAAAGGAAGTGTTGCGTAAACTTAGGTTGAAAGAATGCGAACCCTAAGAAGTAAAGTTAAGTAAACCAATGTGTAAGTCAAGTATATGACTGATTGGTGTATGTGTTATTTCCTTATGTGCTACATAGGAATTGGAATGAGCAGTTCAGTGTAAGCTGTAGCTATGCATAAGGTAAGTTTCCTATTTTCATTCATATTCTAAATAAATG
This sequence comes from Panax japonicus, assembly GCA_020205505.1. NCBI lineage: Eukaryota > Viridiplantae > Streptophyta > Magnoliopsida > Apiales > Araliaceae > Panax > Panax japonicus. The sequence continues at coordinate 47,354,649 of CM035095.1, read as the reverse complement.
TTAGTTTCTTAAACTTCTCAGATGTTGAATTTGAGAAGTTCTGTCTATATGTGAATGTGCGATATTTTGTACAAGTTGGTAGAACATATGAGGCCTTGTGCCATAATTTGAACATTTTGGTGTTTCTATGAGATGAACTGTTCTATGATTGAACTGTTTAATAAGAGAATGTTTTGTTTATACATGAACCATTATTTTCAAGTATATGCTATTGATTCTAACCAGAAAGAATGTGTATGAAAAAGGTAGAAGAATGAAAGTATTTCAAAGTGAATGTGACTAATGTTTTAAAATGATAGGAATCGAGGTTATTCCTATTATTCAAGATGCTTCATAACCTTTGTTCGGATATAAAAGTTCTAAAGAAATGATGGAATTCTTGAAGTTATTTGTTCAACTGTTATGACTTGTTGGGTAATCGAATGCTCACACTTGCTTTAAATGAAAAATATTTTCAGCGAACGATGTTAGCTTGAACTTAAGGATCCCGTAAAGATCAAGTTAATCGGTATCCAGACGAAGTGCAATTCATTAGATGAATGAGCGTGAAGATCAAGCGAAGACTTGTAATGTAGAATAATGCAATTAAACTATAGAGTAGTTTAATGAACGGTTATGTATCCTTGGTGGCGAATAAAAGTCACTCGTGTAAGATGTAAAGAATAATGTAATTATCATTATTTGTAATGAACAAGGTTATAAGGTATTAGAACCTGGTATTTGAGAATGTATGTTGTTATATTTAACTATATAATGATGTATGTTTGGCAAGAGAGGGAACCGTGACGTACGGAATCCGGGTGTGAAAATAGACCGGATTTCGGGGCATTACACTTATTCTCACTAGCATATCTTTAATTAGATATTGCCGAACTATATATATTGAGGGTAATATAGTTTGAAGAAAATAGTGGGAGATGCCAATTTAAAAGAAGACCAAATTTATTTTGGTAATTAATAAAAGAATGTATGCTAAAATGTTGTCAATTACAAATTCATTTACAGAATTTTACAATGTCTAAATTACTATCACTATGAAGCATATTAGATGATATTTAACCAGACCGAATTAAACAAATTGGTTAAGAAAATTGAGAATAGTTCTCATCGCTGAAAAGTTATCTTATGTCCTTAATGCGCCTATCCCTGCAATGGTTGCAGACAATGCCTATGAGGAAGAGATTGCTACTTTTAGAAAGTGGCAAGATGATGCATAGTTGGCTCAATACATCATGCTCGCATCCATGAGTAATGAGCTTCAACATCAGCATAAAATTATGGATGCTTTTACTATATTCCTGCACATCAAGTAGTTGATCGGAGATAAGGGTTGATCAAGCACGTCTGTCAACGATTTACAAGAAATAGCCACACTCCATAACACGGATAAAGGCCGGGAATCAAAACGCGACTTTGGTGACGTCCCACTTAATCAAGAATTAACCCTGGTCTATCTTAATTAATACATGTCATGGAATTTTAAAAACATATTAAATATATATTAACAGATAAATTATCACATATATGATCTCATGAAACTACTGTTGATTAGGGGTAGGGGTTCTACCCAAAACTATGAGCCGACAGGTTTCTTCCTGTATGGCGGTTTTTGTTAAAACAGTATAATGTTTAGATTTATGGAATTGTTCTAAGAAATAAGAACGGTTATAATTATCTGTTGCAGATTGATATGTTGTTAGATAACGATTACTGTTTTCAGTATGATAATCTAAAAGCTCAAGTAAAGAAACATAATAATTCACAGAAGCAATAATTTAAAACTTACAGTAGAATCTTGAACGTCTTCAAACTTCAGATTTATTTATTTATCAGATATTTTACAGAGGGGGAGATACAGAGAGAGTACGAATGAAAAAATAAAGAAAGTTCTGCCTCAACAATGGGTGAGGTCTCCCAATTTATACAAGTGAGAAGATAAGAAAGAATCTGGCGTGTCCTAGATAATGGAGTCGGTTGGCAGTCCTTATCTTTTCTTCTTTAACTCTCAGCCGTGGGAAATGGAAGGCATGAGACAAGCTGTTGGTTGAGTGGATTATAGCTGGTTGGCGTCTTCTGATGATAGAGGACAGCTGGCTGCTACTTTCTGATAGTGGAACTACTGTGCTTGTTTTCTTCTGATAATTGGGAATACTGTAGAGGACAGATGGATGTCTTCTTCTGATAATTAATGCTGTAGTGGAATGTCTTTACGACTTTCCTATGCCTTTTTTATCCTGTGCCATCTTTTCAGAAATCATGCTGGTGAGAGAATCCCAAAGGTGGACCATGGTAGGTTCTGGTTCTTTACTTTCTCCTGCTAATACATTGAATTGGTTCTCATCCTGTTCAGAGTCTTCATCACTGTTAACTGTCTTCATGGAGGCATCATCCGGGACTAAGGATTGTAGAAATTGTGTCTTCATATAATCCATAGTTTTGACTAAGAGTTCTGTTTCAGTTAAATTTGGAAACTTTTGTTTTAAATCTGTTTGGATCTTAACAAAAGGGTTTACTGGTGTAGATGCTGGAAGGCTCTGTGGTATAACATCTAAACAGGCCTGGGTATGACCTTTTATGGTTTTGAGGAGTTCTAGTAAATTAGGGTTAAGCCCTTTATCCCACCATTCGGTAAAAATACCCTTTTTAGGCGAGGGATTTTGTTCTGGTAATCACACTGAAAATCCCACTTCCAAATCCAAGGAATTCCAAAACGAATTATGAAATGGGCAAACAACTTCTGCATGCATAATTCTTTATTAACTGGTATATGGGCATAGGCAACTTGCCATTCCCTGAATGCTGTTTGTACTGTTTCTGGTAGGGTGTCAATAGTGATACCTATTTTATCCCACCAAACGAAAAACCAGTTGGGAATTTCGTTTCTTAAAACTTCTGGACAGATTCGGATAAACCAAGAATGGTTGTGAATAGGATTCTGGTAGTAAAATATTTGCGTAAAGGAATCAATATAATCCCAATAGATGTACCTGGTTTCTGTTAAATGACTGGAGTCAATGGTACGGTAGTATGGGGATTAATACCCCAATTAGCAAGAGGCATAATGCTCTTGATAGTGGTTTTACTGTATTGTATTGGACTTGCTGTTTTAGATGGATCATGAAGCGTATGCTTTATATCCATAGATGCTGTTTCTAGAATGATCTGTTCATATACATAACGATACTGGTTAAATCGAGGAGGAGATTATTGAGTCGTTAAATAACGGCGTTTGATCTCCCATGGATCTTTCATCCATTTTTCATCATTCTGTTCAATAAACAATACTGTTTCTTCCACATAAGTATTTGGAATATACTGTTCGGGTAAAAGAAGAATATCTTTTACTATAGGTTGACTAGACGAAGCCGAAGAATTACTGGATTGAGGGTTTAGGCTAGGAAATTCTGTATAATAGAGATTAGTTCTGCCTCGGCCCGTTGACCGCGGCCACGACCTCTACTGGTCATTCCTGCAAATATTCTCTGGTTAGAAAGTCCGGTAAAGAATTCTGTTTTCCTTTGATATACTCAATATCAAAGTCAAATACTGATAAAATACTTTGCCAAGTAGCAAATATCTGTTTGGATGCCAGATTTTGAACATCTTTTTTAAAGATCTGTTTAGCTGCTGAACAATCAACTCAAATTAAAAAGTGTTGTTTAAATAGATCATCCTGAAATTTTAAAACACATTTGACAATTGAAAGACATTCTTTTTTGATAGTAGGACAATTCAAAGAAGGTCCTTTCCAAGTTCCTGAAGTAAAACGAATAAGATCTTCCTTATTACTGATAGGATTAAATTGTTTTAAAATACCACCATATCCTATATTAGAAGCATCAGTCTGAACTATCTTTTTCCATTCAGGATTAGGTAAGGATAAACAAGGTAACTGTTTTACTCTAGACTTAATCTTTCTTACTGCATCAGTATGTTCTCCGGTCCAAGGTAAAGGATTTTTCCGAGAGCGAGTATACAAAATAGAAGCATCTTGGGAAAGATTCGGATAGTAATCACGTATATAATTTAAGCTTCCCAAAAATCTTTGCAGTTGATTAATATCTTTGATTTCATCCGGAAATTTAGATGCAAATTCAATACATCTATCAATAGGAATAATAGTTCCATTGGAAATATTATGTCCAAGAAATCTGATTTTTGTTTGGAAAAGTTTCATTTTAGGAGCAGAAACTACCAAACCATTTTTTATGATAACATTTTTGAAAATGTTTAAATGTTTAATGTGCTGTTCAATAGAAGAGGAGAAAATTAAGACATCATCAATATAACAGATAATAAATTCAGTAAATGGATTAAAAATATCGTTCATGATGTGCTGGAATTCTGAAGGTCCGTTCTTAACTCTAAATGGAAGAACATTCCATTCATAGTGACCAAAAGGTACTGTAAAAGCAGTTTTATAAGTATCCTATTCTCTAATTTGTATTTGCCAAAATCCTAATTTCATATCAAATTTAGAGAAAATAGTGGCATCATGAAGACAGTCAAGAAGATCCTTCTTTCAGTGGTTTATAATTGATAACGAGACGAGGAGTTCCTCTTTCAATTTCTGAATTTTTATTAACATAAAAAGTTGTACAACTCCAGGGAGAAGTACTAGGTTTTATTAGCTTTTTCTGTTGAAGGGATTTAATTTCAGTTTTGCAGAGGAGTAAATATTCTTTTTTCATCTGACTGGGTCGAGATTTAGTAAGAATATTTTTTCTCATTAAAATTAGGGATATAAGGAAGAGAAATAATATGTTTCTTCCTGTTCCAGAAGGCATTCGGGACATCGCTACAGATTTCTGTTTGAAGAGTTTTATGGATTAACTTTATTTTTTCCTGTAAAGAGGGTTGTAAAATTCTCTGTTCTGTAGTAAGAAATTTTATTTCTTTCTGAATAAAATTGATTTGTTGTTCTTTAGAGTAAATCATGTTTTTGACTTGATTTAATTCTTTAGTATAAGGTTCTGTAATAAATTCAAAAACAATATGTCTGTTATTAAGAGTTGTATGAATTCCTAAAGTATCAATTTTTGTAATAGGTATTAAGAGACATAAAAAGGGAGTGCATAAAATGATACGACTATGAGGTACGCTCGGGCGAGTATGAGGCTTCGGGCAAGCATGGTGCAAGTTTTGGACTACGGCCGAGCATGGTTTTGGGCGAGATGATGGTTGTGTCCAAGTTATGGCCTTCAGGCAAACATGGTGCAAGTTTTGGGCTTCGGCCGAGCGACTAGAGGCTTCGGGCGAGCATGAGGCATGAGGCTTCTGTCTAACATGGTGCAAGTTTTGGGCTTCAGCCGAGCGACTATGAGGTCAGCTCGGGCGAGTATGAGGCTTCGGGCAAGCATGGTGCAAGTTTTGGACTACGGCCGAGCATGGTTTTTGGGCGAGATGGTGGTTGTGTCCAAGTTATGGCCTCCGGCGTAAAAAGGTGGGAGGCTATAATTGTACTTTCATCAAGGCTCCATTTTGTAATCATTTCTGTATTAGGCTGTTAGTTCAACCTGTTATGTTGGGTTCTCTTCCTTGTATTGTATCATCATCTACACATCTTAGATAATGCTACTATATTCTGGGGTATATACAAACAAATTTAGCAAAAAAAAGAACAAAAGTAGTAGGCAGACAAAGACCTTGATTACAGATTAAGGCTTCAGGAATTTTATACTTAATATTCATAGTGTTACCGCTTGCACTAGTTAGGGATTGAGTAGTTTTCTGGAAATATTTAGTAGGAATTAATCCTTCTTGGATGCAATTCGTGTCAGCACCACTGTCCACAAGAGCAATGGCGTCTTTTATGATAAAATCTGGTTTGATAATAAAAGTGATTCTAATATACCATTTCTGGAAGACTACTTGATTCATAAACATCAAATATTGTTCAGAAGATTCTAGTTTATCAGAAGATTCGGGTTGTTTGGAGGATTCTGCATTATCCTGTTTGTGATTTAACTTATTTTTAATATTGGTTAAATCTTGAAAGATAATAATATTATTATTCTGTAATTGTTTTATTTCAGATTTTAAAATATTTATTTCATTTTTTAAATCCTGTATAGTAGTAGGCTTTTCAACGGTAGAAACGCCTTGAATTCGTTTCATAACTTCCTTCATTACTGTACTGATTAAGGGGAAGTGTGTCTTCAACCTTTTGTTTAGTATAACAGATTTCTAAGAATTTTAATTTGATTTCTGGATCTTTAATTTGATCAGCTAGGTCGAGAAGAGATTTTTGGTGGTCAGTTAGAACATTAATACTGGGACCTCCAATATCTAAACCATTCATTTCGACAATAGCTTTCCAGTAATTAGCTTCAGTGGCTGTATTACAGTTATTAATAGTACAGGTCTGACATTAGTTCGGTGTCAGAATTATCATCAGATTCTGAATAGACTTCTGCTAAGTCATTATTTGAGCTAGACTCAGAATCATTATTAGATAAACAATTAAGAATTTGCTGTTGGATTTCCTCATCAAGGGATAATTCATTAAGCTTTTGTTTTAATTTTGAATTGCATTTATTAACAAAGTGTCCTGTTTTCCCACATTTATAGCATTGGATTTTAGATTTATCTTTCTTTTTGCTACTTTTCCTTCTCCGGGAAGGTTTTTCAGGGGTTTTTGTTTTCGAAGATTTTTTAGAAGAACGTTTCCTGTAAGATCTAGAGGGTCTAGAACTTTACTGTTTTTTAGTTTTGTGAGGATACTGTAATTTCGTATCATAAGAGAATTGATCACAAAATTCTCTTATTTCATGTCTTTTAGTAAGATTATGTTTTTTCATTAATTGTTGAAGCTTCATATCATTACATAAAGATAATCCTTCTTCTATTATTACTGAAATAAGATGGCCATAAGAATACTGGTCGTAAGGTATACTCATACGGTCATGTTTATCTCTAAGCTTTTTCCTAACCTTTTCTGCAAAGAAAGTAGGAAGTCCATCTACGAACTTGGCTTTCCAATGTTCATTGTTGGCGTCTGCTCTTTGCATGACTTTCATTAGGAAAACATCTTTGTACCATCTAAAATGGGTTAAAGATGGGCAACGAAGGTTCTGTAAAAGTTCTCTACTTCTATCAGTATTGATCTGTCCTGGTCCTACAAAATGATGAAAGATAGCTTGAACTAAAGTGTAACAAGCATCTTCTCTTCTGGCTAGAAGTGTAGTAACAGAGTCAGTTTCTTCTTTATAGGATTGAAGGATCTCAGTTCTTTGGTTATCTGAGAGTACATTATCCCACCATCCTTTAAGAATGCCAGTAAATCCATTGACTAAGAAGCGACAGATCTGATGGTCTGTGTTATCATTCTGTTTGTAGATAGTTGCATACATCAAGATATGATGAATGGTTTCAAAAATCTGATATTCTGTTTTACCATCGATATTCCATTCATAAATGGTCTTACCATGGTAAGACTTCTGGGAATGAAGAAAATCTTCTTCATACAGAATGTCATGAGGAGTAGGTCTGGGGTAGTAGTACCTACTGGGTCCAGATAAAGCCATTCTATTGATAGGTTTTCGACTATAAGTAGTTTTATTAATATTTTGCATTTCCTGAAAATTATTCTGGATTTCAAAAATATTAATAGGGGAAATATCGGAATCCTCTTCCTCATTATCAGTATTACTATTACTAGTATGAGAGGAAGGCTGTTCAGACATCATATTGAGCAGGGACGAGGATGCGGGTGTGAGTTTTAAATCTTTCATTTTATTTAAAAGATTATCAATAAAACTATCACTGGTTTTAGAAGATTTCATTTTAAAATCACTAACTTCTAAAGGTGGTTTTATAGTTGTTGGTTGAAGGTCAATTTTTTGAGGGACAATTTGACAATTATCATTAATATGATTTATTTGTTCTTCAATTCTGGTTAACTGTTTTCCTACAGTTTGAAGGAATAGATTAGTATAATTATTCTGCTTTGACAAAGGCAAAATGTCTTTTATTTTAACTTCTTGTTGTTGATGAGAGACTTCAGAAATATCAACATACGGGTTAATAACTAAAGGCTTCAAATTTTCATTTCCAGGACTAAGTTCAAGAGACTTAGGAGGAGGATGAATAGATTGAATGATATTACCATTAGTGGTAATCCAATCTTTTTGAATTCCAGTTAGGACATTCAGTTGGGTTTCAGTGTAAGAGTCTGATTTTAAGACAAAATCATAATACCATTTAACAAATGATAAAATACACTGGTTATTATTCAGATAAGCATAATAATTAGTTTTAATTTCTGCTAACTTATTATTATCATGATTTTTAAAATACCAATTTCTAAAATTCTGGTAATTATCCTGCATGAACTCCTGATTTAAACATTGGCGAATTTTGCTATTTGGAGAAAAATCCATTTAACATTCAAAATTCATATCACTAGCAGTTGGACTGTAAGGTCTTCTGTTCTGAGGAGTAGCCTCATAAATACCATGATGTATTTGATTTTCAGAAATATGAATTCCTCTAACAATGTCTTCATTTTTAACAGACTCATTGCTGGGATTTTTAGATTCTTGATAAACAGATTCTAAAGGGTCAAACACAGATTGTCTAGATGATTCTGGAAAATCAATATTGTAAGGGGGTAAATATTCATAACCATGAGATATAATTCTCATTTCTAAAACTTTAGACAGATTATTATCAGTTAGGGCAACACTTAAATTCGGGTTGATATTAAAATATACTGGTCCATGGGCAAGGCTAGTTTCAATAGCTCCCATGAGAGAGGCTTTCCAGTTAAGACACCTACCATCTCTAAGTGTGCACTGAATACTGGTATTTTGGCCAAGTAAAGTCAAAGGTTTGAAAGCAACTTGGACAAGTCCTATGTGAACATATTTATATTTTTGCAAAAAAGGGTATAAGTCTTCAACATGCAATAAATATAAAATTTCATCATTATTCTGTAAAGGAACAGCATGTTAAAAGGTTTTAATTATCCTTTTACTGATAAAATCAAATGTTCCAATTTTATAAATCGTTTCAGGTTTGATTTTAGGAATAGTCTATTTGTCTAGGGCTTCCTTTACATCCTGATAAGCTATAAGTTCGGTTGCTTCCATAGTAGAAGCTGAAGCATTAGCTACGGTAGAAAGAGAGGTTGAAAAATCAGTCATTTTTCAAGGTGATCATATATGCGTAATTTATAAGCAATATATTCATTAATATGTTAATAATCTAACATGGCTCTGATACCAATTAAGGGAGGATCGGAGATAAGGGTTGATCAAGCACGTCTGTCAACGATTTACAAGAAATAGCCACACTCCATAACACGGATAAAGGCCGGGAATCAAAACGCGACTTTGGTGACGTCCCACTTAATCAAGAATTAACCCTGATCTATCTTAATTAATACATGTCATGGAATTTTAAAAACATATTAAATATATATTAACAGATAAATTATCACATATATGATCTCATGAAACTACTGTTGATTAGGGGTAGGGGTTCTACCCAAAACTATGAGCCGACATGTTTCTTCCTGTATGGCGGTTTTTGTTAAAATAGTATAATGTTCAGATTTATGGAATTGTTCTAAGAAATAAGAACGGTTATAATTATCTGTTGCAGATTGATATGTTGTTAGATAACGATTACTGTTTTCAGTATGATAATCTAAAAGCTCAAGTAAAGAAACATAATAATTCACAAAAGCACTAATTTAAAACTTACAGGAGAATCTTGAATGTCTTCAAACTTCAGATTTATTTATTTATCAGATATTTTACAGAGGGGGAGATACAGAGAGAGTACGAATGAAAAACTAAAGAAAGTTCTGCCTCAACAATGGGTGAGGTCTCCCAATTTATACAAGTGAGAAGATAAGAAAGGATCTGGCGTGTCCTAGATAATGGAGTCGGTTGGCAGTCCTTATCTTTTCTTCTTTAACTCTCAGCCGTGGGAAGTGGAAGGCATGAGACAAGCTGTTAGTTGAGTGGATTACAGCTGGTTGGCGTCTTCTGATGATAGAGGACAGCTGGCTGCTACTTTCTGATAGTGGAACTACTGTGCTTGTTTTCTTCTGATAATTGGGATACTGTAGAGGACAGATGGATGTCTTCTTCTGATAATTAATGCTGTAGTGGAATGTCTTTACGACTTTCCTTTGCCTTTTTTATCCTGTGCCATCTTTTCAGAAATCATGCTGGTGAGAGAATCCCAAAAGTCTCCCATGGTAGGTTCTGGTTCTTGACTTTCTCCTGCTAATACATTGAATTGGTTCTCATCCTGTTCAGAGTCTTCATCACTGTTAACTGTCTTCATGGAGGCATCATCCGGGACTAAGGATTGTAAAAATTGTGTCTTCATATAATCCATAGTTTTGACTAAGAGTTCTGTTTCAGTTAAATTTGGAAACTTTTGTTTTAAATCTGTTTGGATCTTAACAAAAGGGTTTACTGGTGTTGATGTTGGAAGGCTCTGTGGTATAACATCTAAACAGGCCTGGGTATGACCTTTTATGGTTTTGAGGAGTTCTGGTAAATTAGGGTTAATCCCTTTATCCCACCATTTGGTAAAAAATACCCTTTTTAGGCGAGGGATTTTGTTCTGGTAATCACACTGAAAATCCCACTTCCAAATCCAAGGAATTCCAAAACGAATTATGAAATGGGCAAACAACTTCTGCATGGATAATTCTTTATTAACTGGTATATGGGCATAGGCAACTTGCCATTCCCTGAATGCTGTTTGTACTGTTTCTGGTAGGGTGTCAATAGTGATACCTATTTTATCCCACCAAACGAAAAAACTAATTGGGAATTTCGTTTCCTAAAACTTTGGGACAGATTCGGATAAACCAAGAATGGTTGTGAATAGGATTCTGGTAGTAAAATATTTGCGTAAAGGAATCAATATAATCCCAATAGATGTACCTGGTTTCTGTTAAATGACTGGAGTCAATGGTACGGGTAGTATGGGGATTAATACCCCAATTAGCAAGAGGCATAATGCTCTTGATAGTGGTTTTACTGTATTGTATTGGACTTGCTGTTTTAGATGGATCATGAAGCGTATGCTTTATATCCATAGATGTTGTTTCTAGAATGATCTGTTCATATACATAACGATACTGGTTAAATCGAGGAGGAGATTGTTGAGTCGTTAAATAACGGCGTTTGATCTCCCATGGATCTTTCATTCATTTTTCATCATTCTGTTCAATAAACAATACTGTTTCTTCCACATAAGTATTTGGAATATACTATTCGGGTAAAATAAGAATATCTTTTACTGTAGGTTGGCTAGACGAAGCCAAAGAATTACTGGATTGAGGGTTTAGGCTAGGAAATTTTGTATAATAGAGATTAGTTCTGCCTCGGCCCGTTGACCGCGGCCACGACCTCTACTAGTCATTCCTGCAAATATTCTCTGGTTAGAAAGTCCGGTAAATAATTCTGTTTTCCTTTGATATACTCAATATCAATGTCAAATACTGATAAAATTGTAATAACCCATATTTTTTTTAAAATTAAATATTAATTGATTTTTTTATATACAATTGTGTTTAAATTGAAAAAGGTAAATGATTTTGTTTCCCTCTTTTCTTCCTTGTTTTGTTTGGAAATTAAATTCTTTTTTTTTTTTTTTTGATAATGTGGGGTTTCCGGTCCGCAGTCCGACTAATCCCCCCACCCCGAACAAGGCTTTCGTGGGTTGTTCCGGGTCTAAGCCCGGCCCAGGTCCGTGGCCACACGAATTAAAGAATTCTCACACTTGTTGCAGGCGGGACTCGATCCCAGGATGTCCGGGTTCACGGCTCACCCCAGGTCGAAGCTTACCGCTGCGTCAAGTGCTGTGGTTATAAATTAAATTCTTTTAGTAGATAATTAAAAAAACTTATGAAATTAAAATTTAGGAAGATAATTCCTTTTGTTAAGTCTTGTGGTAAAAATTTTCGGAGCGAGAAGCTACTTGGGAGATAGAGAAGTCTATTCGAGCGAAATACCCGCATCTCTTTGAAAAATTTGGTGCGTTCCATTCTTTTGATTCCGAGGACGGAATCCTTTTTAAGGTGTAGATGATGTAATACCCAGTAAAAAATAAAAAAATAATAATAAAAAAATAAATTTAAATCCATATTTTAATTGGGCTTTTCTTATGTTTGGGTCAAATTGTATTTAATTTGTGTGACTTATAATAAGTAGGTGATTACATTAATTTGAGCTTTTATTCTAATTGGGTCTATTTTGTATTTGGATAATATTAAAATCTTATTAAAATTAGGAGACAATAAGATATATAAATAAACAAGTAAAACCTAATTTTACACATAATAAGTCTGACGCGAAGAAGGAAGAGCGGAGCAGTGTTGGCGGCGTAGGAAAATAAATTATTTTTGGTTGTCAATTCTTTTCGGTGAGTGATTGTAATTTTCCTAATTATAGTTTGTAATTGTAATCATATAGTAGTGTATATATAGTGATTTGATGACAAAGGAAATCACATATTCATATGGTCCAGGTGAATAATAAAGTAAGTATGTCTTTATATGAATGATAACTATAATAATGGGCAGTAGGTTAACATAGATTTTTTTAGCAATCAAAATTCAGATGGCCAGTGGGGGATAAAGTTAGTACACTGTTTTAATAAATAACTAATTATAATGTTATGGAATGAAAGTCAATAGGAGCATAAGTTTGGATTCTGATTTTTTTTTATTATCATGATGGGTTTTCGCATAGAAGAATACCATTAAATTGATGCAAATAAATTTTATACATATATATCAGGAGCAACATGGAAGTTGATGTATTTTTATTATTATATAAATACGTGTATATAGATATCATGTTATTAGTTTGTGTTGTTAATGGTATTATATTTATAAAGTATTTTTTTGTAAAAAAAAATAAAAAAAAATTATAGTGTTATCGGTCAAATTAAACCAAGTCAGTATATTTGTTCTAGTCACCATGAATAACTACTCTTGTAATTAAGAATCAAGAGAATAAACTTTAATCACGGGAATAATATTTCGGTAATTGTACTTACATTTATTATTATTATTTTATGTAATTAGTTCGAGCGGAAAGAATTTAAAGAGTTATATTTAGAATATAAATTTTGCAGTGTATTAATAATTGATAAAAGGTGATGATTAAAGGCATATTAAATAGATTATGAATTATTTTGGAATTATTAGTTTGGATTGTTTTTAATTTGAGGTGAATATGTTTAGGTTCCGAATAACGTTTCGTATTTGTTATCGTTGGCATTTGAGGGTAAGATTTTATGGAGTGTGCTAGAAATGGTTTGGAAGTATCAGGTACGGATTCCGTACTCTTTCAGCGATACTTTTGTTACATTTGATTTATTCATTTTATTTCTCGTTTCAAATTCTATTATTATTTCACATAATTGTTTCTTGTGAAATTCATATAATTGTTTCATTTTGGAGTTGACACATTGGACTCGTAATTGTACTCTTTGAATTAGGATATCATGTTCAGTATTTATTTTTGATAATTGTAGAGCGGTACATGTTGTTACCTTCTTTTGAGACCTTGTGACTATAATTTGATTTGGTTCAACATGTACATATAGAACCCCTTTTGTTGATATTATGTCGCATGTGTTGTGACATGGTATTTTGTTAAAATATACTGTAGGATATACCTGAGCTATAACCACCTGTGGGGGTACCACAGGCATGTCGTCTTGGCACGAGAGGCGTGACACTTTCCGTGGCGGTGTAAATATATATATATATATATATATATATATATATTATGATTGTAATTTTCCTAATTATAGTTTGTAATTGTAATCATATAGTAGTGTATATATAGTGATTTGATAACAAAGGAAATCACATATTCATATGGTCCAGGTGAATAATAAAGTAAGTATGTCTTTATATGAATGATAACTATAATAATGGGCAGTAGGTAAACATAGATTTTTTTAGCATTCAAAATTCGGATGGCCAGTGGGGGATAAAGTTAGTACACTGTTTTAATAAATAACTAATTATAATGTTATGGAATGAAAGTCAATAGGAGCATAAGTTTGGATTCTAATTTTTTTTTATTATCATGATGGGTTTTCGCATAGAAGAATACCATTAAATTGATGCAAATAAATTTTATACATATATATCAGGAGCAACATGGAAGTTGATGTATTTTTATTATTATATAAATACGTGTATATAGATATCATGTTATTAGTTTGTGTTGTTAATGGTATTATATTTATAAAGTATTTTTTTTGTAAAAAAAAAATTATAATGTTATCGGTCAAATTAAACCAAGTCAGTATGTTTGTTCTAGTCACCATGAATAACTACTCTTGTAATTAAGAATCAAGAGAATAAACTTTAATCACGGGAATAATATTTCGGTAATTGTACTTACATTTATTTTTTTTATTTTTTTTACCAAAATTAGACTGAAATAAAAGAAAGAATAAGTACATGGGACAAACCCAAATGGTATACCATAGCCATCATAGGACAGGCCCTATGATGGCAAGAGTAAACCAAAGCTAGACACTAGCTAACAGGATCCAACAAGGAACAGGAAACGAGACAACCACCAAATGGCAAGAAACCCACCGAAACTACAACAACATGAAGCAATAAAGGAAATGTAGCTACAAGACAAACAAGACAAAACAGACAACAGAGGAAAGCAGCAGCAAGCCAGCAGAATGACAGCACACACCCGCACCATCAAAAAAACCAACCCACCAAAAAAGCACCATCAGCCACCTGCCCCAGCAGAACCAACCCCAGAAGCAGCAGCCAAGAAGAAGCAGCCATGCCAAGAAGGAAATAGCACAAATGTGCCACCCGGCACCATCAGCCTATAGGCCCGGCAGCAACCAAGAAACATCAGAGCTATATCACAGCAGCAGAAGGAAGAAAAGGCAGCAAAGACAGCAGGTACCAAGGAGACCCAAAACCCAGACCCAAAACCAGCCCAAAACCGCAAAAACCTAGCCAGCAAACCAGCACCACAGCAACCGAACTAGAACAGACCAGCCCAAGAACAACATCACAAACATAAAAGACATCCAGCAGGACTGCCAATGAACACAGCAACACAGTGCTGCCAACTGCATCTAGCGAAACCCTACCTACACAGCCATGAATAACCTAGACCCAGCATTGCAAGCACAAAGAAGACCACCCAAGGCCAGCCCAAAACCCCAATGCACCCAGCGTACCAGCTGACCCAGGCACAAGCCCAACAGGCGAGACCAGCAGCCACCCAGCAGAATCCGGAAATCCCAGCAGAGCCAATCAGACAAAGCCCAGCAGCTCATCCCAACAATTCCTGCACACCCAAAACAGGAGAAAACCAGACGAGAAGCAGAGCCAGCAGCCACGACCAGAATCCTGACCCAGCAACAACAGATAACAGACCCACCAGGAACACAATGTACTTACATTTATTATTATTATTTTATGTAATTAGTTCGAGCGGAAAGAATTTAAAGAGTTATATTTAGAATATAAATTTTGCAGTGTATTAATAATTGATAAAAGGTGATGATTAAAGGCATATTAAATAGATTATGAATTATTTTGGAATTATTAGTTTGGATTGTTTTTAATTTGAGGTGAATATGTTTAGGTTCTGAATAACGTTTCGTATTTGTTATCGTTGGCATTTGAGGGTAAGATTTTATGGAGTGTGCTAGAAATGGTTTGGAAGTATCAGGTACGGATTCCGTACTCTTTCAGCGATACTTTTGTTACATTTGATTTATTCGTTTTATTTCTCGTTTCAAATTCTATTATTATTTCACATAATTATTTCTTGTGAAATTCATATAATTGTTTCATTTTGGAGTTGACACATTGGACTCGTAATTGTACTCTTTGAATTAGGATATCATGTTCAGTATTTATTTTTGATAATTGTAGAGCGGTACATGTTGTTACCTTCTTTTGAGACCTTGTGACTATAATTTGATTTGGTTCAACATGTACATATATAACCCCTTTTGTTGATATTATGTCGCATGTGTTGTGACATGGTATTTTGTTAAAATATACTGTAGGGTATACCTGAGCTATAACCACCTGTGGGAGTACCACAGGCATGTCGTCTTGGCACGAGAGGCATGACACTTTCCGTGGCGGTGTGATTAGTCCACGGCGTCTCCGTTTTGGGCTCCGGAGGAAGTGGGCCATTTGGTGTTTTGTTGTGGGAGGCGTATGGGTTAACCCTAGTTTTCTGTTCTGCGGATTGGTGATGTTGTGCCAAACACACCTATCCGATTTGCATACATTGGATTCGCGGTCCAATGTGTGATTTGCCTGTGTGGCATTATTTTGACTTGCCTGTGTGGCATCATTTGATTTGCCTGTGTGGCATTATTTTGACTTGCCTGTGTGGCATCATTTGACTTGCCTGTGTGGCATTATTTTGACTTGTCTGTGTGGCAATGTTTTGACTTGTCTGTGTGACAAGATATATTTCTGAGCTCAATCGGTATGAAATAACCCCAGCCATTTGTTTCAGCCTATTATTTTATGGTATTAGTTTTGTTCGTTTCGTTTCAGTTTGTTTCGTCTCCTTTCAATTAATTGGGTTAGTTATTTCAGTTCATTATTTTCTTTACTCCTCTATTTGTTTCGTTATTCCCGTTGGTTTAGATATATTCTATTCATATCTTTGGAGTTTTATTTTTGTCAGAGGCAATATTTTGTCTATGTTGATTTCGTATTTCAGTTGTATATCTTTTGTACCTTTATATCCGTACTGGGCAATTGGCTCATGCTGTGTTTTTCTTCCGGCAGGTTTGCAGGGGTGATTCAGGGCTAGTGTAATGAGAGAATTGTCTTTGACCATCAATCTAGGTTGTTTCGATTTTTAAGTTTTGATTATTTTGACTGTAGTGGTAGAATTGTAATTAGTACTTTATTGGTGGATATCATTATTACATATGTTGAAGTCATTAGTGCTCAGTTTACTATTTTGAGGTTTGTTGTGCTTTGTGCGTGACCTCCCTTTCCTCTTCGGGAAGGGGGTGTTACAGATATGGTATCAGAGCTTAGGTTATTTCTTGTAGAAAACCTATTTAGGTTTGACCTGTGAGTTGTGTGAAAATCTCTGGGTAGACGTCGTAGGAATTTGATTCGATTTTGTTCTTTATTTGGTTGGTCTTGATTTTGACCAAGTGTCATTCTCTCCTCGAGTTGTAGTTGATTTGAGAAATGTGAGAAACATTGTTAAGATTATTATTGTTATGCATTGGAGCAATAATATTAGTTAAGGATTGTGATTGGATATCATTAAGGAGAATAAATATGTGATGGTGATCGTGATTGGATATCATTAAGGAGAATAAATATGTGATGATGATCGTGATTGGATATTTTGTACAGTTAAGAAATGATTATATGATTATGATGTGAGTATTTGTATAAGCGAGTTTTTGATTTTGGCAAATTATTTTTTTAGAATTGTTTTTGGTGACAATTTATTATGATCTTAGAATTGAGGATTGATTTTGATGATGATTTTGTTTATGTTAAGCTTGTGGATAATTTGAGGTATGTGTATTGATGGATTACTATGATAAACTGAAAATTATTAAGTATAGATGGTTTCTTATAATTTGAGTGGTTGATATTCGAGATAATTAGTTTAATCATTTGGAGTTAATGATCAATTTTGTGGCTATTTTTCTAGAAAGATATTGGAGTCATGTCCTATGAAGTTTCTTTGTGATAGTAAGATGAGATTTTGAAATTCGTTGAGTTAAGGTTTGCACTACGAGAATGATTGATTTATTGAATGATTAGATATATAATAAGTGATGAATTCAATATATTTTAAGAGATTTTGGAAGTTATAGTTTGCTTATTCAGATAGTAGGATATATGATTTGGAGTTTGGTATGGTGATGAAGAGATCTTAGTAGTATATTTTTTGGGTGTAATAATATTTGAGAACTAATTTGATTTGAGGTTATGATATTTGGAAACTCTTAAGAACTTAGTGAGAGTTGATGATATAATTTAAGTTGTTTCGTTTATCTGATGTCATTAGAGTTTTGTATGAATTTATATAAAATAAAAATAATTTGTTAAATCTTTGTCATGTGTAGAACTTAAACGTTTTACGAATTAAAAATAATCTTAAATATTTTGAGTATTCGAATCGTATTTAGACGAAGATAAATGTTTGTGATTTCGAATTGTGTTCCGAAGAGTACGTACGTTTACAAGAATGAAACTCAAAGATATTAGCGACGACCCGCACCAATCGTGGAGCATGTGATCTAATTTGGTGCAACGCAAAGAACCTTACCATGGCTTGACACGGTAGCTGATGAATCTTTTACAAGTACATTGATAATTACGTGGACCGATGACTTATCCGCGTTAATCGTTATAAATGGCGACGCTACGTCGTAACTAAATTTATTTATTTATTTTTGTATCTTATTTGAATTCCGAGGACGGAATTATTTTTAAGGGGTGAAAAATGTAATAACCCATATTTTTTTTAAAATTAAATATTAATTGATTTTTTTTATATACAATTGTGTTTAAATTGAAAAAGGTAAATGATTTTGTTTCCCTCTTTTCTTCCTTGTTTTGTTTGGAAATTAAATTCTTTTAGTAGATAATTAAATAACTTATGAAATTAAAATTTAGGAAGATAATTCCTTTTGTTAAGTCTTGTGGTAAAAATTTTCGGAGCGAGAAGCTACTTGGGAGATAGAGAAGTCTATTCGAGCGGAGTATCCGCATCTCTTTGAAAAATTTGGTGCGTTTCATTCTTTTGATTTCGGGGATGGAATCCTTTCTAAGGTGTAGATGATGTAATACCCAGTAAAAAATAAAAAAATAATAATAAAAAAATAAATTTAAATCCATATTTTAATTGGGCTTTTCTTATGTTTGGATCAAATTGTATTTAATTTGTGTGACTTATAATAAGTAGGTGATTACATTAATTTGAGCTTTTATTCTAATTGGGTCTATTTTGTATTTGGATAATATTAAAATCTTATTAAAATTAGGAGACAATAAGATATATAAATAAACAAGTAAAACCTAATTTTACATATAATAAGTCTGACGCGAAGAAGGAAGAGCGGAGCAGTGTTGGCGGCGTAGGAAAACAAATTATTTTTGGTTGTCAATTCTTTTCGGTGAGTGATTGTAATTTTCCTAATTATAGTTTGTAATTGTAATCATATAGTAGTGTATATATAGTGATTTGATGACAAAGGAAATCACATATTCATATGGTCCAGGTGAATAATAAAGTAAGTATGTCTTTATATGAATAATAACTATAATAATGGGCAGTAGGTAAACATAGATTTTTTTAGCAATCAAAATTCGGATGGCCAGTGGGGGATAAAGTTAGTACACTGTTTTAATAAATAACTAATTATAATGTTATGGAATGAAAGTCGATAGGAGCATAAGTTTGGATTCTGATTTTTTTTTTTATTATCATGATGGGTTTTCGCATAGAAGAATACCATTAAATTGATGCAAATAAATTTTATACATATATATCAGGAGCAACATGGAAGTTGATGTATTTTTATTATTATATAAATACGTGTATATAGATATCATGTTATTAGTTTGTGTTGTTAATGGTATTATATTTATAAAGTATTTTTTTTGTAAAAAAAAATAAAAAAAAATTATAATGTTATCGGTCAAATTAAACCAAGTCAGTATGTTTGTTCTAGTCACCATGAATAACTACTCTTGTAATTAAGAATCAAGAGAATAAACTTTAATCACGGGAATAATATTTCGGTAATTGTACTTACATTTATTATTATTATTTTATGTAATTAGTTCGAGCGGAAAGAATTTAAAGAGTTATATTTAGAATATAAATTTTGCAGTGTATTAATAATTGATAAAAGGTGATGATTAAAGGCATATTAAATAGATTATGAATTATTTTGGAAATATTAGTTTGGATTGTTTTTAATTTGAGGTGAATATGTTTAGGTTCCGAATAACGTTTCGTATTTGTTATCGTTGGCATTTGAGGGTAAGATTTTATGGAGTGTGCTAGAAATGGTTTGGAAGTATCAGGTACGGATTCCGTACTCTTTCAGCGATACTTTTGTTACATTTGATTTATTCGTTTTATTTCTCGTTTCAAATTCTATTATTATTTCACATAATTGTTTCTTGTGAAATTCATATAATTGTTTCATTTTGGAGTTGACACATTGGACTCGTAATTGTACTCTTTGAATTAGGATATCATGTTCAGTATTTATTTTTGATAATTGTAGAACGGTACATGTTGTTACCTTCTTTTGAGACCTTGTGACTATAATTTGATTTGGTTCAACATGTACATATATAACCCCTTTTGTTGATATTATGTCGCATGTGTTGTGACATGGTATTTTGTTAAAATATACTGTAGGGTATACCTGAGCTATAACCACATGTGGGGGTACCACATGCATGTCGTCTTGGCACGAGAGGCATGACACTTTCCGTGGCGGTGTGATTAGTCCACGGCGTCTCCGTTTTGGGCTCTGGAGGAAGTGGGCCATTTGGTGTTTTGTTGTGGGAGGCGTATGGGTTAACCCTAGTTTTCTGTTCTGCGGATTGGTGATGTTGTGCCAAACACACCTATCCGATTTGCATACATTGGATTCGCGGTCCAATGTGTGATTTGCCTGTGTGGCATTATTTTGACTTGCATGTGTGGCATCATTTGATTTGCCTATGTGGCATTATTTTGACTTGCCTGTGTGGCATCATTTGACTTGCCTGTGTGGCATTATTTTGACTTGTCTGTGTGGCATTGTTTTGACTTGTCTGTGTGACAAGATATATTTCTGAGCTCAATCGGTATGAAATAACCCCAGCCATTTGTTTCAGCCTATTATTTTATGGTATTAGTTTTGTTCGTTTCGTTTCAGTTTGTTTCGTCTCCTTTCAATTAATTGGGTTAGTTATTTCAGTTCATTATTTTCTTTACTCCTCTATTTGTTTCGTTATTCCCGTTGGTTTAGATATATTCTATTCATATCTTTGGAGTTTTATTTTTGTCAGAGGCAATATTTTGTCTATGTTGATTTCGTATTTCAGTTGTATATCTTTTGTACCTTTACATCCGTACTGGGCAATTGGCTCATGCTGTGTTTTTCTTCCGGCAGGTTTGCAGGGGTGATTCAGGGCTAGTGTAATGAGAGAGTTGTCTTTGACCATCAATCTAGGAATAATACATCTATCAATAGGAATAATAGTTCCATTGGAAATATTATGTCCAAGAAATCTGATTTTTGTTTGGAAAAGTTTCATTTTAAGAGCAGAAACTACCAAACCATTTTTTATGATAACATTTTTGAAAATGTTTAAATGTTTAATGTGTTGTTCAATAGAAGAGGAGAAAATTAAGACATCATCAATATAACAGATAATAAATTCAGTAAAGGGATTAAAAATATCATTCATGCACCGAATGCACCGAATCCCATCAGAACTTCGAAGTTAAGCGTGCTTGGGCGAGTGTATTAATAGGATAGGTGACCCACTGGGAAGTCCTCGTGTTGCACCCATTTTTAATTTAGCAAAGAAAAATATCATTCATGATGTGCTGGAATTCTGAAGGTCCGTTCTTAACTCCAAATGGAAGAACATTCCATTCATAGTGACCAAAAGGTACTGTAAAAGCAGTTTTATAAGTATCCTGTTCTCTAATTTGTATTTGCCAAAATCCTGATTTCATATCAAATTTAGAGAAAATAGTGGCATCATGAAGACGGTCAAGAAGATCTTTCTTATTCGGAATAGGATATCTAATCCATTGAAGAGCTTCGTTCAGTGGTTTATAATTGATTAACGAGACGAGGAGTTCCTCTTTCAATTTCTGAATTTTTATTAACATAAAAAGCTGTACAACTCCAGGGAGAAGTACTAGGTTTTATTAGCTTTTTCTGTTGAAGGGATTCAATTTCAGTTTTGCAGAGGAGTAAATATTCTTTTTTCATCTGACTGGGTCGAGATTTAGTAGGAATATTTTTCTCATTAAAAATAGGGATATAAGGAAGAGAAATAATATGTTTCTTCCTGTTCCAGAAGGCATTCGGGACATCGCTACAGATTTCTGTTTGAACAGTTTTATGGATTAACTTTATTTTTTCCTGTAAAGAGGGTTGTAAAATTCTCTGTTCTGTAGTAAGAAATTTTATTTCTTTCTGAATAAAATTGATTTGTTGTTCTTTAGAGTAAATCATGTTTTTGACTTGATTTAATTCTTTAGTATAAGGTTCTGTAATAAATTCAAAAACAATATGTCTGTTATTAAGAGTTGTATGAATTTCTAAAGTATCAATTTTTGTAATAGGCATTAAGAGGCATAAAAAGGGAGTGCCTAAAATGATACTTTGATTCATATTACGGATAAGAACAAAAGTAGTAGGCAGACAAAGACCTTGATTACAGATTAAGGCTTCAGGAATTTTATACTTAATATTCATAGTGTTACCGCTTGCACTAGTTAGGGATTGAGTAGTTTTCTGGAAATATTTGGTAGGAATTTATTCTTCTTGGATGCAGTTCATGTCAGCACCACTGTCCACAAGAGCAATGGCGTCTTTTATGATAAAGTCTGGTTTGATAATAAAAGTGATTCTAATATACCATTTCTGGAAGACTACTTGATTCATAAGCATCAAATATTGTTCAGAAGATTCTGGTTTATCAGAAGATTCTGGTTGTTTGGAGGATTCTGCATTATCCTGTTTGTGATTTAACTTATTTTTAATATTGGTTAAATCTTGAAAGATAATAATATTATTATTCTGTAATTGTTTTATTTTAGATTTTAAAATATTTATTTCATTTTTTAAATCCTGTATAGTAGTAGGCTTTTCAACGGTAGAAACGCCTTGAATTCGTTTCATAACTTCCTTCATACTGTACTGATTAAGGGTAAGTGTGTCTTCAACCTTTTGTTTAGTATAACAGATTTCTAAGAATTTTAATTTGATTTCTGGATCTTTAATTTGATCAGCTAGGTCGAGAAGAGATTTTTGGTGGTCAGTTAGAACATTAATATTGGGACGTCCAATATCTAAACCATTCATTTCGACAATAGCTTTCCAGTAATTAGCTTCAGTGGCTGTATTACAGTTATTAATAGTACAGGTCTGACATTGTTCGATGTCAGAATTATCATCAGATTCTGAATAGACTTCTGCTAAGTCATTATTTGAGCTAGACTCAGAATCATTATTAGATAAACAATTAAGAATTTGCTATTGGATTTCCTCATCAAGGGATAATTCATTAAGCTTTTGTTTTAATTTTGAATTGCATTTATTAGCAAAGTGTCCTGTTTTCCCACATTTATAGCATTGGATTTTAGATTTATCTTTCTTTTTGCTACTTTTCCTTCTCCGGGAAGGTTTTTCAGGGGTTTTTGTTTTCGAAGATTTTTTAGAAGAACGTTTCCTGTAAGATCTAGAGGGTCTAGAACTATGCTGTTTTTTAGTTTTGTGAGGATACTGTAATTTCGTATCATAAGAGAATTGATCACAAAATTCTCTTATTTCATGTCTTTTAGTAAGATTCTGTTTTTCATTAATTGTTGAAGCTTCATATCATTACATAAAGATAATCCTTCTTCTATTATTACTGAAATAAGATGGCCATAAGAAAACTGGTCGTAAGGTATACTCATACGGTCATGTTTATCTCTAAGCTTTTTCATAACCTTTTCTGCAAAGAAAGTAGGAAGTCCATCTACGAACTTGGCTTTCCAATGTTCACTGTTGGCGTCTGCTCTTTGCATGACTTTCATTAGGAAAACATCTTTGTACCATCTAAAATGGGTTAAAGATGGGCAACGAAGGTTCTGTAAAAGTTCTCTACTTCTATCAGTATTGATCTGTCCTGGTCCTACAAAATGATGAACGATAGCTTGAACTAAAGTGTAACAAGCATCTTCTCTTCTGGTTAGAAAGTGTAGTAACAGAGTCAGTTTCTTCTTTATAGGATTGAAGGATCTCTGTTAAAGATGGAGGTATAGATCGAGGTATTATACCATAATTCGTATTTTCACATGATTATAACTATTGATTCACCTGATTTACTATTAGGGGAGGTGGTGCAAGTTTGATAATACTTGAACGACTGAATTAAAAATGAAAGAAAAGTTGGAGGTATTGTACTGTAATATTTCGAGCCCCAAAACGTGCAATTATCGAAACTATATTTTTCTATAAATTAAAGCTCATTCTTCCTTCATTTCTCACCAATTCACTATAGCTTTAGAGCAATTATTATAGAGAGAAAGAGGAAGAGAAGTCTGCTACCTCACTACTCTAGTATCCAGTTTCTTTCTAAGGTAATGGGTATTATTCTATCGTATTCATAAAGAGAATTAATTCTTTCAATACGCGTAAGAGTTGTTATTCCATTCTTTGTTATTCTGTTGGAATAACCTGGTTATGCGAAGTACCACATACATGGTGAAATTCTTCTATTATTCCGTTCTTTATTATTCTGTCAGAATATCCTATCTGTGTGTTTACGCCGGACCTGGTTCCATTATTTATTATTCTGTTGGAATATCCTGTCTGTGCGTTTTACGCCGGACCTGGTTCCATTCTTTATTATTCTTGAAGTTATTTGTTCAACTGTTATGACTTGTTGGGTAATCGAATGCTCACACTTGCTTTAAATGAAAAATATTTTCAGCGAACGATGTTAGCTTGAACTTAAGGATCCCGTAAAGATCAAGTTGATCGGTATCCAAACGAAGTACAATTCATTAGATGAATGAGCGTGAAGATCAAGCGAAGACTTGTAATGTAGAATAATGCAATTAAACTATAGAGTAGTTTAATGAACGGTTATGTATCCTTGGTGGCGAATAAAAGTCACTCGTGTAAGATGTAAAGAATAATGTAATTATCATTATTTGTAATGAACAAGGTATTAGAACCTGGTATTTGAGAATGTATGTTGTTATATTTAACTATATAATGATGTATGTTTGGCAAGAGAGGGAACCGTGACGTACGGAATCCGGGTGTGAAAATAGACCGGATTTCGGGGCATTGCACTTATTCTCACTAGCATATCTTTCTCTTCTCGTTCTCCTTGTTCTCCTGTACTTACGTTCCTTCTCTCACCTTAGCCTCGTTCTCTCTTCTTCAAATCTGTTCCCCCTTCGGTGTAAGGTCTGTGCTATGGTGGACTTCTCTCACTTGTCTGCCGGAAACTCCTCTAGCAGCCCTTCTAGGGACCTGTTCGACGAGTTTGGAGTCTCTCGCCCTAGCTCTCCAGTGATTGATGATAATGCTATGGCTGAATCCTCTGCTATACCATATGTCGCTGCCGAACTATCCGGTAGCTCTGAATCTACCTCTGAAACTAATAGCATTGCAGAAGTCAGCCTTGGGCTTCAAGAGGGTTCTCCCATGAAGGAAATCTTCAGAGCTGCTCAAGCTCTTTCGCAACAAGGCCACCTTGATGCGGCTGACGAACGAAAGAAGTCTTCTATGCTGCTTGATTTTATCAAAGCTCAGGGGTTCACTATGAATGACGTAAATGTTTTCGCTTCCTCTGGGAAATCTGTTCGTTCTGTCAATGACCATGACCTGTTTGTGAAAAGTCCTCTGAAGCCATTCTTGTCAAAACCGACGTCTCCCTCCTTGGGTCAATGTGGTGTTCACCCCAAACCAGCCAGTGATGGGTCTCTTCTTGAAGAAGGTGAGTGTTCGAGGCCGGTTGCTGGGAACTTCTCGGGAGCAAGGGGAATTCCTGCTGCAGCCACGGACTGCCCCCCGAAATCTTGGAGTAACATTGTGGCCCAGGCCTCTCCGGCAGTCCCTTCTTTGAAGCTTGATTTCTTCCCTCCGACTTCTCCCAGCACGGATAATGGCTCTACTGTTATTAGGCCACCTCCTGAGATCCTGCTCCAAGGTAACTCTCTCTGGTCCTCCTGTCTGGTGGGTGGTTTTCTTCACTCCAAAATGCCGTTTAAGCTTGTGGAAGCCAATGTCCACAATCTATGGGATAAATACGGTCTGAAAAGTGTTTTTCTACAAGAAGGGGGTTTCTTTGTCTTCAAATTTGCAAAGCCGGAGGACCGTGAGAATGTGCTTGCTCTTGGTCCCTGGTATATCTCAAATAAATTGCTATGTCTTAAATTATGGAAGGAAGGCATGGACTTCCATTTTGACTCATGTACAAAAGCTCCGGTCTGGGTTAAATTCCATAACATACCCATGTCTTATTGGTCATCTGCTGGGCTCAGTTACCTTGCGAGTGGGGTAGGAATTCCGCTGTTTGTAGATAAAATCACAGAAAAATTAGAACCTATGCATTTTGCTCGAATATGTATTGAAATAACACCCTCGTCGGCTCTTCCTGGATCGCTAGAAGTGGCTGTACTGGATGAAGTTACTAACTCTGAAAAGTTTGTGACTGTCAGAGTGGAATACCAGAACAAACCGCAAATATGTTCCCATTGTAAATCTTTTGGGCATTCTCTCCTTCGTTGTCCTAAAGCGAACTATCGGTGGCTGCCAAAAACTTTAAACTCTGCTACAGATCCTCCTCCGGTTGCTTCTGCTACTCCTCATCCCCCTGCTGCTCTGGATGGCCTTAAACCCTCTCCTGCTATCCCTCAGCCTGTATCTTCTCATTCGGACTGGACCTTGGTGGCTAAAGGACCTAAACAGCAAGCTCCCAATAGCTGTTCCCCCTTGGTCAGTAGCTCCAATTTTTTTAAGCCTATTGCTGGGGCTGGGGAAGCTATGGAGGTATTCTCGGACACTGACCTCTCTCCTACCCCTAATCCCCTTGTGGGAAAGTTAAAGATGGTCGATGAAAAGGCTGGTCGTGACCTAAAGGCGAAAGCTCGAGTTGGTTTGATTCCGGGCCAATCTCCAAAGAAAAAAATCAAAGGAGGGGGGCGTCCTGCTCCACTTTAACCTTAACCGTTTTATGGTTAATTTTTGCTCTATGAACATTAGAGGTGTAAATATGAAGTCCAAGCAGGATAGTGTCCTTGCTCTTTTGCGTAAGCATAATATTTCTTTTGTTGGCCTAGTTGAGACTAGAGTCAAAAGCCCAAAAGCCAATGTTATTTCCAAAGCTATATGTAAAAATTGGTGTTGGCATTTTAATTATGAGCATCATGTTAATGGTAGAATCTGGGTAGGCTGGGACCCCTCGCTTTGGACTGTAAATGTTCTATCTAAATCTTCTCAATTTATGCATTGTTTAGTTCTATCTACTGCCTCTTCTATGCAGTTTTTTGTCACCTTTGTTTATGGTTTCAATACCCCCTCTGAGAGAAAATCCCTTTGGGGTGACCTTCGCTCCCTCTATAACTCGATCAACTTGCCTTGGTGTATGCTTGGGGATTTTAACGAGGTTCTATCTGTTACTGAAATAAAGGGTGGAAATGATTCTTGGAATGGGGGTATGCAGGACTTCCTGGACTGCACTACTGATATCCTCTTGTCTGATCTACGTGCTGTTGGTCCTACTCACACTTGGTGGAATTCTAGTGATTCAAAACCCCAGTACAAAAAGCTTGATAGAGTTATGGTCAACTGTGACTGGTTGCATCACTTCCATGCTTCTCAGGTAATCTTCTCTCCTCGGGACCTCTCGGATCACTGCCCTGCGGTGGTTCAAACTGGTTTGTCCTTGCCTAGAGTTCCCAAGCCTTTCCAGTTTTTTAATTTCCTTGGTGAGCTTGAAAATTTCCATGAGGTTGTCCAATCTGCTTGGAATATCTATGCCTCTGGGGATCCTCTTCAAATTCTAGCTGGGAAGCTTAGATCGGTCAAATGGGCTCTCTCCACTTTGAACAAAGATAATGGTAATATTACCTCTAATGTGGATAAGGCCAGAGCTCTCCTCCATGTTACGCAGAATGCTATTGCTTCCAATCCGAATGATCCCTCTCTCCTTAAGGCTCAAAGGCTTCACTCTGGAAATTTGTGGTTTGCCCTTAGATGTGAAGAGAAATTTCTTAAGCAAAAATCTAGAATCCAATGGCTTAAGGATGGGGACAAAAACTCGGGCTACTTCTTCAATCAAATCAAGAATAGATGGAATCAAAATAAAATCCTAGCTATTGAAAATGAGGCGGGTGTCCTCATTACTGGTCAAAAGGATATTCAACATATTGTAGTGGACCACTTCTCCTCCTTGCTAGGATCTCTTCCTATAGGGGAGGACCCCGATCTAATGGATTTTGCCCCCTTTGTTTCCAATATTGTTACTGGCACCCAAGCCTCGTGGATGGAGAGAGACGTTTCTGATAGCGAAATCTTGACTACTCTGAAATCGATGAAGAAAAATAAGAGCCCTGGTCCTGATGGCTTCAATGTGAACTTTTTCCTTCTTGTTTGGGACATTGTGGGGCGTGATTTTACCTTGGCTGTTCAATCCTTCTTCAAAAAGGGCTGTCTACTCAGGGGTACAAATTCTACAGCTATCGCTTTGGTTCCTAAAGTTCCTAATCCATCCTCCATGACTGACTATAGGCCTATTTCCTGCTGTAACACAACTTATAAGTGCATTGCTAAAATTATTGCAGTTAGGCTCAAGGGTATTCTCCCTTCACTAATTTCTCCCTCTCAATCTGCTTTTATTCCGGGTAGGAGGATTGGTGATAATATTTTACTGGCTCAAGAGTTATTCAGAAACTATCATAGGTCCTCTGGCCAGCCTCGTTGTGCTATGAAAATTGACCTCCGTAAGGCCTTTGATTCGGTGTCTTGGAATTTCATGCTTGCCGCTCTTCGCCTTTTCAAATTCCCTCCCAAGTTCATCTACTGGATAAAGGCTTGTATTTGTTCTACCTCCTACTCTGTCAGAGTGAATGGTGCCCTTTGTGGGTATTTCAAAGGATCAAAGGGCTTGCGCCAAGGAGATCCTCTTTCTCCTTATCTATTTGTTATTGCTATGGAAGTCCTTTCACTTATTCTCTTAAAGGAAACCAGGTCCCCCTCCTTCAAGCATCATTGGAAAACAAAATCTATCTCCTTATCCCATTTGTGCTTTGCTGATGATTTGCTTATATTTTGCCATGGTGATGTGAACTCGGTCCGAGTCATCAAAATCTGTTTAGACCACTTCTCGTCTCTCTCGGGTTTACATGTAAATGATTCGAAGAGTATGTGTTTTCTCTCCAATGTTTCTCCTAGTCATGCTGAGATTATTTACAATTCTCTTGGGTTTCAAGTGGGTCGGTTCCCTGCTAAATTCCTTGGAGTCCCTCTGATCACCTCGAAGCTCAGCCTTGCTGATTGTCATCCTCTGTTAGAAAAGGTTAAATCCAAAATCTCTTCTTGGACTAATAGATTCCTTTCCTATGCTGGTCGCCTTCAGCTTATTAAATCGGTTATCTTTGCCATCCAATCTTATTGGTCTGCCCACTTCATTCTCCCTGCGTCTGTCCTTAAAGATCTTAAGTCCACTATGAGCAGATTCTTATGGAAGGGCCCCTCTTTGTTGAAGTATGGAGCCAAAGTTGCCTGGAGTAAAATTTCGCTTCCCTATTCTGAAGGAGGTCTAGCTATAAAGCATCTGGAGGACTGGAATAAAGCTCTAATCTTGCTTCAGCTTTGGAGAGTAGTTAATCCTAATTCTCCGTCTCTTTGGGCTTCCTGGGTTAGAATGTATCACCTAAGCTCTAAACACTTTTGGGTTCTGAAGACCCCAAATGACTGCTCATGGATATGGAGAAAGATTCTGCAGTTAAGACCTCTTGCTCTGATCCATATTCGGTTCCGGATTGGTAATGGGGAAAGTACTAGTCTGTGGTTCGATCCTTGGCTTAATGCGAACCCTCTAGCTACAAGCTCTCATTCTCCTTTGATCATGAATTCTGGTTTGAGTCCAAATGCTACTGTTAGTGATATTATTCGCGATTCTGCCTGGCAACTTCCCTCTTCTAACCATAATGATTTTATTGTCTTTCGGGATTCCTTTGACCTCAATAGGGTTTGTGACTCTTCTAAACCGGATGAGTTACTATGGGGTTCTTTGAATTCTAATGAGGTAAAAGCTTCTACTCTATGGCGTTCTATTAGACAGGTGGGAGTTGTTGTTCTTTGGGACAAATTAGTGTGGCCTAAGATCCTAATCCCTCGGTACTCTTTTACCCTCTGGTTGGCTTTCCATCAAGGGCTTCGTACTTTGGACAAATTGATCAATTTTGGAATGTCTGTAAACCCCTCGTGTGTTCTTTGCTCTTCCAATCTGGAAACCTTTGACCACTTATTCTTCCAATGTGACTACTCTTTTAGGGTCCTGCTTTCTGTTCTTCGTCACTGTGGGTGGAGGGGTTCTAGTCGGGCTTGGAGCTCCATTACGGGCTACCTCATTCATTATTCAAATCCTTCTTTCCACCACAGTTTACTTCATCTTGGTTTCGCAGCTGTGGTATACCGTATTTGGAATGAGCGGAATGCGCGAATTTTTAATCTTAAATCCTGCACAGTTCGTAATCTTGTTACCGACATACTTCATGTGCTCAAGTGTAAACTTCATACAAATGCTAGATTCCAAAAAATTAAGACAAGATATGGTCTTAGGCAACTTGTTTTAAACAATACTTAATAGGCTCTGCTGTTATTCACAGCCTGTTTTAGCTGGTTTAGCTGTATGCACTGATCTGTTGTTGTGTTGCTTTTGGTTCTGTTGTTGGGCCTGCTGGTCTTCCTTTGGTTATATTCTGTGAGGCATTTGCTTTGTTGTAGATGGCCTTCTGATTATGGGTCTGTGCTCCACATGGTTCTCAATTTCATGTTGGCTGTGCTGAGTTATGGTTGGAGTTATTGGTTTGATGCCTGTTATGATTGCTGTAGTCGGTGGTTCTAGCTGTTTTGGATTCTGCTGGCCTTCTGCTGTGGTCTTGAGCAGCTGCTGAGTTCCTTGATTCGTGTGGTGCTTGGTCTCTACTGTGCTCCTTGTTGCTGGTGTCCTGTTTGCTATGCAACTCTGCTAGCTGCAACTCATGTCCTGTTTGGTGTCTGGCTCGCTGCAGCATTACGCTGTTTCAGTGCTGCTGGCTATTTTCTATCTGGTGTGGACTGCGTAGCTACTGGCTGCATATGATGCTGCAGATGAGTTGCTATACTTTCTGCTGATGGGTCTGTAATTTCTGCTTTGGCTGGGTTTCATAACGCTGGTCGTCTGGTCATCTCATTGTTGGGCATTATCTGCTATGTTGGGCATTATCTGCCCTGGGCTATCTGTGTGTTGGCTGCTGCTGCTATGTGCTATGGTCTGTTATGAGTAGTTCTTCTATGTGCAAAGGACTGCTGCTGCTGTGTTGCTGATTTGGTTCTGTTCAGTCATGTGGTTTTTACAATTTGTTCTGCTTGGCATGCTGGGGGTCTATGTTGAATCTCAGCTTGGGTTAGGCATGGCTCTCGCTGCTGTCTGATTCCTACATGGTGTGGTCTGGTCTGTGGCTGTGTCCTTTTGGCTCTTCGGTTATGCTGGTTTGCCGTCAGTGATACAATGGGAAGTTTGGGCTGGTTTACTATGGGTGGCCTTGGCTTCAGCTTCCCCACTGGACTGGGCTAGTTTGTGCTGCAGGTCTCTTGTGTTGCTGGTTTTGTGAGGCAGTGGCTGAGCAGTTGTGCTAGGCAGTAGCCCTCTCTTGTGTTGATGCTGCCTTTTCGTCTCGGCAGCTGCTGTTGCACTTTTAGCTGGTTTTCGGCATCTATATTTCTTGGTGCTTACTGTTGCAATCTTAGTTTCTGCTGCTCCTTTCTCGACAGCTGTTGGGCTGCGTTTTGGGCGGTTGGGCAACTAAGGGCTAATTTCTGTCTTGGCTGTTTGGCTACGGGTTGATGTAGTTGCTTAAACTGATTTCTAGCCTTTTGTTAGTTGTTTGTTGTCGCTATGTTCCTTGTTGGATCCTTGTATGCTAGTGGCTATTTTGGTTTACCACAGCCATCATAGGGCATGTCCTATGATGGCTATGGTATACTTCTTGGGGTTTTGACCCATGTACTATGTTCTTATTCTTTCTTTTATTTCAGTCTAAATTTAGCAAAAAAAAAAAAAAAAAAAAAAAAGAATGTATGCTAAAATGTTGTTAATTACAAATTCATTTACAGAATTTTACAATGTCTAAATTACTATCACTATGAAGCATATTAGATGATATTTAACCAGACCGAATTAAACGGATTGGTTAAGAAAATTGAGAATAGTTCTGATCGCTGAAAAGTTATCTTATGTCCTTAATACGCCTATCCCTGCAATGGTTGCAGACAATGCCTATGAGGAAGAGATTGCTACTTTTAGAAAGTAGCAAGATGATGCACAGTTGGCTCAATACATCATGCTCGCATCCATGAGTAATGAGCTTCAATGTCAGCATAAAACTATGGATGCTTTTACTATATTCCTGCACATCAAGTAGTTGATGGTGAGGAAAGTAGGACTAATAGATATCAAATATCTAAGGAGCTCTTCCAATCTAGAATGATCGATGACACTACGGTATAGATAAAAGTCCTTAACATTACCAATTTGTTTGATCAATTAGGACAACATGTTTTGTCATGGATGGAGAGTTGAGCCAAGATTTGATCTTGCACTCACTCCCGGACTCCTTTAATAATTCATGTGAATTTTTCATATGAACAAGCTAGATATCAGCTTCGCTGATTTGCTTAACATGTTGAAAAATATTGAGAGTCACTTTCCAACCAAGAAAGAACAATTCTTACTTGTAGGGGCCAAAGGATCTTCTGAAAAAAGAACAATTCAAAGAAGGTAAATAGAAAGGCAAAAACAAAGGATAATAAGAACAAAACCGATACGAATAGCAAATGAGTTTACTTCCATTGCAATAAGTCAGGACATTGGGAAAAAACTGTGAGAAGCATCTTGTAGAGCTAACTAGAAGAAGCTTAGTGAAGTTTCGGTTACAAATAAAATTTTGTTCATAATTTAAAATAATTTTTTCTTTAAGTCAAGGTTCTACTTAGGTATTGGATACCGACAAAACAAAGTCGGTGGTTTCAGGAAGAGCGTTTTTCGTGACTTCTCAAAAAGCGAGTAAACCGAATGAAGTTAGCACGGGTTAGTTAATTATAAATTCTTGAGAAATCTATGCCTTATTAGATACCGGTTCTTTTCATTATTTTATCTCTCTTGCTTGCGTTCAACGTTTAAATTTGACTCTAGAGAAATTAGACTTTGACTTATCTGTTGAAGCCCCGTTAGAAGAAACCTTCATTACATGTGCTATCCAAGTCTTGGATGAGGGTCACGGTTTTGAATTATATTTCTATTGTTAATAAATTTCCTGACGTATTCTTGAAGACTTCTTAGCCTAACTCTAGAGCGTGAAATCAAATTTTGTATTGACCCCAGTACAAAACCCTCAAATATTTATGTACCTAAAATGATCGTATAATGTGTCAAAGATGTTGGCTCAAGCTGTTAAAGAGTACAATCGTACCATTCAATATCATCGTGGAAGAGCGAACATGGTAGCTAACATGTTGAGTAGAAGATCGTATGCGTTTACGAGTGCGATGTTGTTAACACAAAGACTCATTTCGTATAATTTACAAATGATGAAGATAGAGTTAAAGAGACCCACATGAAGATAACGAATATACGAGTAGAATCGACTTTAATCGATAAAGTTCAAGCCGCTCAAGCTGCACATCTGAATCTAATGAAATATGAAGAAGAAGGTTCAAGAGGGCGTTATTCTAGAAGCAAGAATCGACGAAGAGAGGAAATCTCAACCCTCCATTTAATTGGCCCATTCAAAATGCTCGATTGAGTAAGAACTGTGGCCTATAGACTCGTTTTATCGCCAAGTATGTCTCGCGTTCATAACTTTTTTAACGTATCAATGTTACATAAATATGTGGACGACCTGGACCACATTATTAAATTAGAACTAGACGAGATAGCAGAAGATTTAATGTATGAGGATACGTGTTAAAATCTTGGATAAGAAGAATCGTACTCAACACTCAATGGTTATACCTCAAGAGTTAGAATCTGACGAGGTATCCTCACCTCTTCAGCATACTAGGTACTGTACGTAAATTTTGAGGGCAAAATTTCATAAGGAGGGGAGATTGTGAGACCCCAGATTTTATGAATAAATATTTAATATAATATTATAGTTGTGGGTAATATTTATAAATGTTGCAAAGTACGCAAGTTGTTATATAATATTCGTTTGGCCGGGGAATATTCTTTTTGTCGGGGAATATTCGTATGACGGCATAATCATTGGTGGACCCCACAACGGAAGTACGGTCGTAGTTAGAAAACGACAAAAATATTTTATGAAAATAACGGTGGAGATTTTACCGTTAATACTATTGAACTACCCGTTAGTAAAAGTACAGTAATACGCGTGGTTGCATAGTAGCACACGGTATTGGTTATTGATGCTTAAGTGATAAGTCACTCAGTTATACTCAATTATTGCTACAGTAATTGATGCATCATATCTCTCATATTATTGATTCGATTATTATCACAGTATCATCTGCACAATATGTTATATTATTAAATTGCAATATTTACAATGTTTAGAAGTTCTGTCAATGAGAGGTTTGGTCATCATATTACGCGCCAACAAGGAGAAATCCTTATCGGAAAGCTCCCTCTTTCCTGGGAACGACCTGGTTGTTAAATATTGTGAGTTATAATATTAATGATGAATAAGTTCGTGTTGATTAAAGATGAATTTGATAGTTCCATTGTGTTGGGATTATTTGTGTTAGTAGAAATCGACATTTATTTCGATAATAATTGATGTCTGAGATTATATTGTTCAATCGAGTATTCAGGGCACTTTTCATATCGGAGTACTATTCACGAGTTACTATTCATGAGTTACTATTCACGAGTTACTATTGAGTCACATTCACTTACTATTAGGGGAGTTGGTGCAAGATTGATAATACTTGCATGACTAAGTTAAAGATGAAGGTATAGATCGAGGTATTATACCGTAATTCGTATTTTCACATGATTATAACTATTGATTCACAAGATTTACTATTAGGAGAGGTGGTGCAAGTTTGATAATACTTGGACGACTGAATTAAAAATGAAAGAAAAGTTAGAGGTATTGTACTGTAATATTTCAAGCCCCAAAACGTTCAATTATCAAAACTATATTTTTCTATAAATAGAAGCTCATTCTTCCTTCATTTCTCACCAATTCACTAAAGCTTTAGAGCCATTATTATAGAGAGAAAATTATAGAGAGAAAGAAGAAGAGAAGTCTGCTACCTCACTACTCTAGTATCCAGTTTCTTTCTAAGGTAAGGGGTATTATTCTATCGTATTCATAAAGAGAATTAATTCTTTCAATACTCGTAAGAGTTGTTATTCTATTTTTTGTTATTCTGTTGGAATAACCTGGTTATGCGAAGTACCGCATACATGGTGAAATTCTTCTATTATTCCGTTCTTTATTATTCTGTCAGAATATCCTATCTGTGCGTTTACGCCGGACCTGGTTCCATTATTTATTATTCTGTTGGAATATCCTGTCTGTGCGTTTTACGCCAGACCTGGTTCCATTCTTTATTATTCTTTTGGAATATCCTGTATGTGCGTTTTACGTCGGACCTGGTTCCGTCTTTATTATTCTATTGGAATATCCTGTCTGTGCGTTTTATGCCGGACCTGGTTCCGTCTTTATTATTTTGTTGGGAATAACCTGTCTATGCGGCCTCTATCGCATGCATGGTAAATCCTTATGTTATTCCATTCTTTATTTTTCTGTTGGAATAACCTGCCTATGTGGATTACCACATGCATGGTGAATGATCCTTCGTATTCATTCCTTATTAAATTGTGGAAATGATCTGTTTACGTGGATTACCGCATGGCGGGCAAAAATCCATTTGCAGTTTCATATATTCTCTTATACCTAGTTGGTTAAAGCTTTGACTTCTATACTCCATGAAATTAGTAGAATATCATTGATATTTGCACTTCATCCAGTATCTTATCATGGAAATATTCTTCTGAGCATTCTTGAATTTTACTCTACAAAGAAGTATCATGATGAGAATTTGTACATTATTGAGTTAAGGATAAATTAACTTATAAGTCTTTAAAATTTATTCTTGAACTTATTTTATTGAATTATTATGTCATTGTAATGAGGAGTTATGTTCGTTATTATGTGAAAACATGAAAGTTTCTTAGAAATCACAAAGAGTTGAAAATCAAATTTTGGTGAAAATGGAACATAAAATTCAATTGACCATATCTCCTATTATATTTCGAATTTTTGAGTGTGGTCAAGTCCTAGAGTTAGATCTATGAGTTTACTAACTTATCCAAGTGGAATCACTAGAAAAGGTGCTGTAGATTTTCGTGCGAACTGTTTTTAATAAAGGAGTCAAAAGCTGGAAAATAGCAAAAAGCTATTGCCCATAATTTTTTATGGGCTGTTTCTGCCACTTAATTTGTGAGAAAAATTCTGACTTTTTTGGACATGAAAATATATGGTATAAAGTACCTCATGTCCAAAAATGAGCTCATTCCGAATTAAAATGAGCAAGTTATGATCATTTCAATATTTAGGTTTTTTGACAAAAAATGCTATAACCGGAGTTCTATAACTCCGATGACCATGAAAATTAAACTGGAAGCTCACGTTAATATGTGTAAGATCCTGCCAAGATTTGGAAATTTCTAGAGTTAAATTTGAGGTAGCTAATTTCTTAAGGAATTAATTAGAAATTGATTTTTTAAAAATAGTAAATGAATTTTAAAAATTACGAGAAAAATATATGTTCATTATGGGACTATATTATGCTAAATCCCAGAAAAGAAATATTTTTGGGACAGATTTGGTATTTTTCATGAAAATGGTTTAGTTACGAACATATGAGTTAAATATGTTATGTGAAGTAACAAAGTTAGAAAATAGTATTTTATGGCTTGGAAATCCTATATAAGGTATATGCAGATTTTTTTTATAAGGGATTTGATCATTGGTGATGAAATCTTATGAGTATGGCATTTTTGAATGATTAAATACATTATTTGGTAAAGTGTAAACAATTGAAATAAATTGTATATACGTTTAAGAAGTGATTAAAATATTGTTATGATATTAATAATATTAGATTATGAGTGGTGGATAATATTTGGATAAATTTAAAGTCTTTAATAATTATCCTTGTTTTAGTTTGATTAATGTTTATATCATTGTCATCATCCTCATTCTTATGTGGTGATGAAAGTTATCTTTGGCGTACGTGCGAAGAGGGACTGTTGTTTATTGAATTATGTATCTTTGGCTTACGTGCAAAGATGGATTGTTGATTATTGGTTTTATTGTTGTATTATCATTGGCTTACGTGCAGAGATGGACTTGGTATGATTATGACCAGGGATTATTTGGTATAGTCATGACCATTGATGATTTAAAGAATATCCTTGGCCTGTAGTACAAGGATGATTTGAGGATGTGAATTATTTATTAAGCTGAGTCTCAGCGATTTAAGTGATAAAAAAACTTTTAAAACATAGAAGATAGTAGATTTTATTCTCTACTTGACTTTTCTAATGGATTGCTTGTTTCGCTGAAGTTAAACTTGATGTCTATTGTATTTTATCAGTTTAACATTGTTGAAGACTATTGATAATTTATTCTGCATTATCATAGTCATAATATTTCTTACTGGGCTAGTTGAGCTCACCCTTTTCTTCACTGTTCTCTTCAGGAAATGAGAATATAGCTGGGACGAGTCGGGGAATGGAGTGATGGTCCAGAAGATAGCATTAGTAGTCCTCACTATTTTGTTAAATAGTGTGACAATAAATGTAATGAGGACTCTATTGAGTGTGGATATTGTCTAGATGACAATATCGATATTAAAACTCTTAGATTATGTTTCGTCGTATTTTACACGACTGTTGTATAAGTAAGTTGTATTTGTATTTTGTACCATATATTTGGCGACTCAAGATGGATGATGTATACCTGTTTTGGGGGCGTCACAACAAAAGGTATTTGTTACGGAACACACTACCTTCTAAGATAAAGGTGTTTATCATTGAAGGGGCTAGTAGGAGGATAATAGAATCTTGAAGAGTTTAAGAACCAACAAGATGAACCTGTGGATAGAACTATTGTACCATAACCGAATCGTAAATCTAGAATAGTACCGAAGATACCTAGGAGGTATGGATTCATCATGGATGATGATGATGAGGTACACATCATATAAGATGATGATCCAATTACATACAATGAGGTAAGAGTTGTAGACACTTGGAGAAATGGATTGAAGCAGGCTTCTCAAATATGGAACATTCGTTTTGATGAGACAAACAAAAGAGTTTTATTTTATTAAAAATAAGAAAGGACCTAGTGTGTACAAAAGGGTTAGTAGGAGCATCGTGACATTCCTAGTATTATTTGTTGATATACTACGGATAAGAAATGACATACCAATCCTACAATCAATAAAGATAAAGTTGTCTCATGTTGATGAGCCATGGAGTGTATATCTCTTAATAGTCCCCATAGACTCTTGAAAAGATAGATTTCATGAGTGACAATCATGTATGCATTGAAATATACGAGACATGATGATGATCGGTCATATTCTGGAAATGATCACTGTGCAGTGAATTTGAAAGGTTTCAAATAACAAAGAGTTGTTGGTTTAGTGATAAAGACAAAGTATATAGTTATAAATGAAGCTGTAAGTTGATTGTTTGGATGAAAAGTTCATTACAGAAGTAGGAATAGTTCCTAAATCTCATCTTGGTTCTAAACATGTTTTGTGGCACTTTCATTTGATTATGGAATCATTGAAAGATGGGAAATCACTATAGAGATAGTGGACTCTCAAGAACAACATTATATATCCATTAA
The DNA here is from genome assembly GCA_020205505.1 of Panax japonicus. NCBI lineage: Eukaryota > Viridiplantae > Streptophyta > Magnoliopsida > Apiales > Araliaceae > Panax > Panax japonicus. The sequence goes on along the minus strand of CM035095.1, from coordinate 47,315,761 downwards.
CTAAAGCTTATCCAACAGTAGGATAATCGTCACTTAGAGAAGAAGGGTATGAGATACCATGACGATTGACTTTAGTACAAGTGGGAGATTGAAAGTAGTATGCACACAAACAAATCATGTTTGATGATAAAGCATATACTTTTAAACAATCTTATTCATTTATTAATATAAAGTATTAATTTATTAAAGAATTTTAATTATCTACATAATGTTGCTTTATAATATGTTATAAACATATAGTTTTAAGCAATGCTTTTAGAATAATGATGATGATCATTCTAATGATATCTAAATTATTAGAAAGCTTAAAACTAAAATAGTTCCCAATCGTTGGATTACTAAATTGGGGATTAGTGAATCCAGATAGATTGGTACATACGCTGCTTGCTCATTGGATGAGGATGATTGATCTCATGATCATTTGCGTGGAGACACTAAATCAAGAATGTATGTGCTTATTGGAAAATATGTAATGACCAAGAAATTCGGATCCAATGTAAAATAATTTTAGTTAATAAAGTATGAATAAAATTATATTATTTGTTATTATTACGTGTTAGTAAGATGAATGTCGTTCTATAACCTAGAAACTTCAAAATGTCGTAGTATTTTGACTATGTGAAGGAATTAAAGTGTTTAAATTTCCAAGACAAAAATAAAAGTTTTCCAAGAAATTTTTTAAAAAACATTATTCATCGATTTTTGCTCGGGAATTAATTTTGAACTTCCGAGAAATATGTAACGATAGGATATCGAGGTGGGATGGATTATGTAATAATAAATCAAGTATGGAAAATATAATTTTTCGCTTGTGGACTTAATTTGAGAACGTTAGGGGAAAATAAACTGTTAAGGAACTAATGTAATGATCGTATAATACTTATATATTGTACGAGGAAATGAATACGAGTATGATATGAAGTATTATACGAGTATGTTCGAATGATGGAATATCGTATATTATGAATGAGTATACTAGTGAGAATACGAGAATAATATGTAGAGAATACGTTATAAGGCTTTTAGCCAAATGAAATGGACTTGTGGATTGTATAACAATTTATAAAGTCCAATAGAAGTAAATTAATGAGCAAGCCCAAGGCATAATGGTGGCGCTGCAGCACCATGTGCAGTGTCCAGACCTACTGAGGAGTCGTGCCGTAGTGTGACATATTGTACTGAGACTCTCGCTGAGTCAATAGTTTAGGCACTGAAGAGAGGCACCGCAGCGCGGCCCACTGCACAACGACTCGCGCCACAGCACCGAGCCCTGACCCTTTCCACTGCTAACTCGCGCCGCAGCGCGGTACAATGAAGGAAAGCTGGCACCGCAACGCCAGCGTAAGGGATTGCACAGTAAAGAATGTTTGTAAGTAGAGAAAGGATGTTAATTGATTAACAATGAAATAAAACTTAAATATAACTATGTTAAGACATTGTTAAACCTCAAGTATGATAACTAAAGGTTAAAGATAATCAATTGAACATGAATGTAATGATGATATAAATGGAAAGTCAGAACCAATAGTAACAAATCTAATACATGATTAGATTGAGAAAAAGGGTAAGATTCATTAGGAACCATGTATGTGTTTATTCATAACCTAATGTGTTACGTTATGTGATCATATATTGTAGAGACCTTAAAGACTTAAAGTGAACATGTAATAACAGTAGCAGACGCTGAAGGCAAATACTCTAACCCTTGTCTATGTTCAATCTAGACGAACTTTGTGATTCATGTATTCTTACGCATGAATTGATGTATGATAAAGTCAAAGCCAATTCTTTCGGCTAGACTTAAGATGTATGGATTTCTTATAATCTATCGAAGTATTGTTAATGTTTTACCAAACTTTGTTGGTATGATTTTCAAATGAAGACTGAGTATGATAAAATGTTTTGTCATCAAATGACAGGCACGTGAGGTTGCCACAACTTAAACGTACATATATTTAAAGAATGTAGTGTTGATCAACATAAAGTACTATAGGTTGATCACCTAGATGTACTCGTAAGTAATGCCGAACTTACGGACTTAGTGTCGGGATGTCCTTTTCAAATAAAGTATGAAATGCTCAAGGTCTTGGACCGGAATTGATGTTTTACTGAATAATGTCATTGTAAAACATTTTAAGAAAAGAGAAGTTCTAATTTGAATTATCAATAGTACTTCATAACTATTGTTCAGTTATTGACGATATATAATTTGTATGATTCAAGCATATTATTAAATGGAATTGTTGTACTTGCTGAGCTAGTTATGCTCACTCTTGCTTGAACCATGTGAATGCAGCTAAGACCGAACAGACCAAAAGATCTGACAAGGATAAATGAAGGGCTAAGGCGCACCCGTAGATTACCTATGTAATAGTATAGGTTTGTAATTATATTATTTGATATTATGACAAGAACAAATGTAACGGTTATAAAGAACATGGGGAATGGTAGTATTGATTTGCAATATGTATAAGACATACTCATTCTTTTGAGGCATTTCAATTAAATTTTTGTGTGAACAGTAGGACCGTGGAGCACCATATGTTGGGTTGGAAGATACCAAGATTTGGGAGCGCCACAGGTTGGTATCAAAGAATTAGGTTATAAAATATAAGGGGGAAATTAAAAACCTTAAGTCATAACCTTAAGAGAAGTCAAAGAAGTAAAAGATGAAAGTAACCTTGATAATGCATTATATATATGATATGTGTTTTTATTATTCTAGTGACGTGTACTAATCAAACTTAATTGTTTTGTTGTAGATGTAAGGTGGAAATGGAATGTATATAGATGAACAAGTAGAAAATGAAGAATCAGTTAATCATATAGAGGTTATACCGAACCAAATAGCGGACGAGCCAGAAATAATGGAGATTGAGTTTGGATACTCATAGAACCATGACCTCATGTCGGAAGAAGAGGTGGTGGTAGTGTCCTTCAACCCGATAGCACTCACCGAAGAGGCACCCTCGGGGGAGTCTATGATGTCATTGTTTATAAAAGTGCTGGACAGAAACCTCCACTACTGTCAAGAGGTGACGGAGTTAAAGGCAGAGCTTCATGCTGTCTTACAAGATAAGACAGATATAAAATCGATGTGGGAGCAGGAACATGGCGAACGAGTTTTTGCCGAGGGCAAGGTCCATGAGCTAATATAGGAAGTCTATGGGCACAGGGGGAGATAAAGACCAAGAAGCTAAAGATAGGGAGAATATCCTATATTCATAGGAGTTCTCATAAGGATTTGCAGCAGCAGATGGCTGAGTATCCAATAGAGGCAGGGCAGACTCGGCATATTATCAGTCATGATGTTATCGTCGGTCTTGCCACCACGAATTTTGATAATGCCTTGAGGCATATGTAATCTAGTAGTAGCTAGAGTAGAATTAGATATGTAAATATTGTGTATCTAGTAGTGATGTAAAACCCTCTTTTGTATAGCAAAGGGTAGTCTTTTGTAAATCTCAATTTTTGGAAAGCAATTGCGGGATGGTAATGTAATCAGCTTAGGCTGTGTAATGGAACGATGTAGTATTATACTACAAGGAATGAATCAATATAAGCCTTTTTATGGAATATATTAAGTAATGAATGTTGAAGTTATTGTTTAATATTGAATAATAACCAAGTAATAAGAAAAGGAATAATAATGAAATGTGTTGTTTATTGTAACAGCAAAATGTTGCCAAGAAGGAGACAATGAAACCAAGACGCTAATGTAAATCAACCGAAGGGAGGTCTGGTTAACCCGATGCAGGAATTTGTTAACTTATTAATAGTCGCATTTAATAAAAATAGGGTTGATATCCTCATAAATCTGGGAGTAGTACCAACTACTACTTTCAATAATTTTAAAAGTGTCGGTCCGCCGGAGTTCAATGAAACTACGGGCCCCATAGAATCCCAAACGTGAGTGAAAGAAATCGAGAAGGCATTTGTTATTGCAAATGTCGATGAGAGTCAGTAGGTTGTCTTTGCAATCTATATGATGAAAGGAAAATCCAATTTTTGGTGGGAGGCTAACTAGGCTAGAACTGGTATTGAGAATGTAATGTGGGTGAGGTTCAAGGTATCTTCTTCGAGAACCACTTTCCCATGAGTATGCAAGGAAGGATGGAGATGCAGTTTCTTGATTTAAAATAAGTGGACATGACGGTTCCCCAATACGCTGCCAAGTTTAATAAACTTGCAAGGTTTGTTCCACACCAAGTGGCCACTGAGGTTAGGAAAGCTCAACGGTTCGAGCAGGGATAGAAACCATGGCTCTATAACCGTATATCTATGTTCTAAAGTACTTCGTTTGGGACCATTTTCGAGAAGGCGATAATCGTCGAAGGTGGGAACGAGGCTTTAAGCCAGTACCATAAAGACAAGAAGAATAAGGGAAAGGTTGATGGGGTAGTGAAGATCAAGGAAGCCAGTGGGAATGGTGACGGGCAGAAATGGAAAGTGTTTAACTTTGGGAATACCAGAGTGAAATAAGGAGATCCAAAGAGGAGGATAGAGGCCTTCAAAACTTGTGGTAAGACTCATTTAGGATTTTATCTTAGGGGAAGGCGGTATGTTATAACTGTGGACATGAGGGACACATTTTGCCTAACTATCCAAGTCAAAAGAAGAACCACAAATGCTTTGTGTGTGGGTCAACTGACCACATAGCAAAGAACTGTCCGAAGAAGGGAATAGACGGGAATAAGGGCACTAATAGCGGTGAGTTAGCTATTAGTGGTCCCGCACAGTCAGGTAGGCCGATGGCCAGCACCTTTAACATGATAGTCCAAGATGCAATTGCATTAAGGGACGTAGTTACATGTATTATTCCGATTAATGATGTAACGCCCCGAAATTCGGTCTATCTTCACACCCGGATTCCGTACGTCACGAGTACATCATTCTTCCAAACATACATCATTTTATACTAAAATATAACATTATACATTCTAAATTCCCAGGTTCTAAAACCTTATAACTCCTTTCATTACAAACAATGATAATTACATTATCCTTTACATCTTACACGAGTGACTTTCATGTGCCACTAAGGATACATAACAGTTCATTAAACTAATCTAAAGTTCATTTAACTTATTTATATTACAAGTCTTCGCTTGATCTTCTCGCTCATTCCCATTCTGGATGACACTCCATCTGGATACCATCAACTTAATCTTTACGGGATCCTTAAGTTCTTTTAACATCATTCGCTGAAAATGTTTTTCATTTAAAGCAAGTGTGAGCATTCAATTGCCCAACAAGTTATAATAGTTGCACAAACATCTTCAAAAATTCAAACATTCTTTTAAGACTTCAATAACCGAACAAAGGTTATGAAGCAACTTGAATAATAGGAATAATCTCGATTCCTATCATTTTAAAACAATATTCACTTTAATTTTAAAACACTTTCATTCTTCTACCTTTTTTATACACATTCTGTCTGGCTAGAATCATTAGCACAGACTTAACAATAACGGATCATGTATGAACAGAGCATTCTCTTATTGAACAGTTAAATCACAGAACAACTCATCTCATAGAAACACCGAAGTGTTCACATTGTTCACAACAGGCCTCATATGTTCTACCACTTTACACAAATATCGCACATTAGCACATAGACAGAACTTCTCAAGTTCAACATCTGAGAAGTTTAAGAAATTAGCATTCATTTGAAATATGAATGAAGTTAGGAGACTTACCTTAAGCCCAGCTATAGCTTACGCCAAACTGTTCATTTCAATTCCTATATAACACATAAGAAAACACCACATACACCAATTAGTCACACATCTTTGACTTATGCATTAGTTTACTTAACTTCAATTCTTAGGGTTCGCGTTCTTGCAACCTAAGTTTATGCAACCACTTTCATTATCGTTCTACGGTTTCATGACATACGGAGATGTCTTACTTATACGTTCATCATCTTTGATGTTTACATTCTTATCTTCTTCTTATAACTTCTCTAGGACTCAGTACACATCACTTCTCTGCTAGTATTCCATATGATACTCTGAGTGGTTAACCACAAACAACCAACAAACAAGTTCCTGTCTCATCTACACTGCCCATAACAGTGAGTTGGATCGGTTGCCAGTTTTGTATATACCTTCGCTCTCTGAAGGAATTTTTTAGCCCAGCTCCCATATGTCAACCATCAAAGGTTACGATTGTACTATAACCTAAACTTTTCTTAACTTATTCGAACCATTAACTATAACGTTCGTTAAGTAAATTTCTTATTCCTTACAGCTTTCTGAAAACTAAATGCCATACCTTAGGATACATTCTTGTACGACTCACCTTCGGCTTTCATTAATCTTATTACCGTTCATTATGGCTTTCTTAATACCATTTGTATCTTAATTAATACTTTCGTTATCCATTACTTGAACCCCATGTTCATTAGTCATTCTTAATGTCGAAGCCATACCGTTCGTTGTATGCTAAGACCGCTCGTTTATCGCAACAGCGTTGCGTACATAGCGTCTATACACTTCACATTTATCTCTCATTATCATGACATATCATCAAAATGTTATTCATTATCCTCATCGCTCAACGTCTAAGGAATCACAACCATATCAATCCTCCACGTTCGTTTATCGTAACTACGGTCCCCGGATTCGGTTCTGTAATCCGCGTTTACATTCTTTATCTTTTACTCTCATTTAATCTTTGTGTTCAACCTTCATTAAAAATTTAATTTACTAGATTAAGGGTTACATTAGTTGAACAATATGTTCTTTATCTTTCCTTATGTTTCCCCCAAGAGTTGAGCAGTTAAAAGCTCTTCTTTGGCTTTTTCCCTACACTGGCGCTGCGGCGCCACACTCCCTTCTATCTCTTGCGCTGCGACGTGAGTTTGCCGTACCCGGCTCCCTGGTCTGGCTCTGCAGCGCCACCTTACAAGGTATGGTTGGCGTCGCGGCGCCAAGCCCTAATTCTTGAAAATTTCTTCTAAATGTTAACTTCATTTTGAGAAGCTATTTCCCGATCTCATATCTCCTTCATTATAACTCACAACGAGGTCGTTCCAAAGCCATTCTCTTCCTTATCTAAAGTACTTTAATACCCCTTGGATAGAACTTCATTCTAAATCCGTTAACATTCCATTCAATTGGCTTGATCTTTACCCTTCGTTCATTTTATGTTTTTAACGCTCTTTGTTCGTTCGTCTGTAATTCGGTCATCCGAACTCAGAATTCGTTCATTCATGAGTCCACGACTAACGTTCTCTATGTTCTCTTACTTTCTTATGAAACCCTACATGTTCGGGTTAATTTACTAACTTTCTAATTCACGTTCGTCATTTACAAAATTTTGGCCATAACTTCATTATAGCTAAGTTTTAATCCGTTCTTCATGAACGTTTTAACTCTTCCTAACCAAGCAATATACATCAAACTTATACGAGATTGATTTAAACTTGTCCATCAACAACAATTATCCTAAGATGGTTTTAAATTTGTCCATCAACAACGTTCTTCATGTTCTTCGTGTGTTCTTCGTTCGTTCTTCATTTTAATCGATATTTTGGATTACAATTTCACTTTTTATTGGAATTTGATGTTATAGAATATTATTCCTTACTTATTTCACCTACTTAGTTATATAATCCACTCGGATCGTTCTAATTCATTACGAATCTTATACTTAAGAAATTTATTTACTAAACTTCAAATTCTTATTTCTTCTTTTCTTATGATTTCAACCATATAAAATCATTCATAATATCTTTTACTCCTTATTCTCATTAATTTATGTTTTTGAACATAGAAACTTAAAGAAAATTTCTAAGAGACTAGGTTTCAGATTACCTTTCTCCTTTGATCTCTTTCTGTCAGATAAAGTTTTCTCACGAGCAACTTTTCCTCCTCCTTTTCTTCTTCTCCCTCATACGAAATCTCTCTCTCTCTCTCAAATGTTGGACAATTATCAAAATTCCAAACAAATGAAATAAGCTTCCTATTTATAGAATTTCCAAGTTAAGGGTATTTTAGTTATTTTACCCCCCAAACCTCCTTACTATTTATGCCTTAAGGACTAAGTTAACTTACTCCTTAAGTTTACTTAACACTTAAGTCTACATAGCATTTAAGTTTGCATATCTCTTAATTTTACTTAACACTTAAGTTTACTACTTCCACCTCCTTAGTTAACCTCCTTACTAATCATGAAACTTAGCCTTTAAGTTTTGTGGTTCCGTCTTTCGGGTTTCGTCCGACAATTTTAAAAATTGCGATTCTCGAAATCCAAATATTTTTTGATATTTCGTCTTTCCTTTAACGATCAACTTTTACGTATTCTTCGGATTTCTGAAAAACTGAAAGACACTTTTTGGCGTTAAGCATTTTCCTTCACGTTTTCCCCTAACGTAGCTAAACGAATGAAAAGTACATAGCTGTACTTTTCATCATTTTTATTTTGTCCGATTTCTGCACGTTTTTCGAGAAAAACTTTTATCGGCTTACTTAACTTTTCATGACATATTATCGTCAAATCTTTCAACGGAATGTCATTTCGACATACTGAACTCTCAGAATGACTTAGGTTATTCAAACTCTAACCTTTAGGTTTCGTCGGGTAAGTAGTGCCTATTTCGTCTTTTTCCCCAGAAATATTTCGTTCTCGAAATTTTTTTATTTTCGTCTTGAAAATTATTACTCGTTCAGTCTAGCTCGTAGTCAAAATCCTCCTAACTTATAATCATCCTAGGTTCTAGAACGATTAATAAACACATAGCATATAATATTATTAATAAAAATTCATTTTATTAATAACTAATTCTTTAAACTTAAATTCTGGAAAATCCAAATTTTCGGGTCGTTACACTCTTCCCCTCTTATAAAAATTCCATCCTCGGAATTTCTTAAAACCGCACCCTTACCCGGGTCATCACATTCACCCCTTCTTCACAAAATTTCGTCCTCGAAATTTTAACCTAACCATCTTCTCAACTTTTCTTCAAAGAAGTTCTTATCTTTCCATCATTCCTAACCGCCATAACCTATCAAGAATCATGAAGTAGAAAGAATAATGAGGAATATAAAATTTCCTTTTAAAAAGTTTCATATTTTTGCTAAGGGGTCAAATCGACCATGAACTCTTCCTCGGTTTAACAGCATAACGCCGTAACCTTTCTTCCACGGTCAGTTTACAATCACAAAAAAAGTAAACTACGTCTTACCCATCGTATACCCCATTTCAGGATATGTTCATCTCAGATTAAATCATTAGATTCTGCATCAAAATAATTTGGTTTGGCACAACTTCTTCAAAGAAAGCTTGATGACATACCATTTGTCTAGCCGAATCAAGTAGCTTAGACCATACCAATAAATTGGATATCAACGTGAAGCATTCGTCTAGTCAACTCAATTGACATCGACTACTTCTTTAAATTCTTTTTCAATACATTAAAATGTTTTATGACATCATGATACCATACTTTTTACGGTACGTTGAGGACTTCGTCAGTTTGTGACTTCGTCATTATACATCATACCGTAGCGGGTTGTTGATCCTAAGATCACATCTAACACTAGGTTCAATTGCATTAATAACTCCATCTTTTTACCATCCTTGCATCAAATGCACTGATGATATAAAATTCATTTTTATATTTCAAATCAATTTCTTTCTAGCCGAAACAATTAGCATAGAAATACCAAGAACAGTTCTTTTAAAAATCTATTGGTTCCAAAAGTTGAACAAATTCTTTCATTTTCAAAATACGAACACATAAACATGATTTCAATAAACTTCGAAATCTAGCGTAGCTAGATGACTTGGAATATCCTATTCTCCACCTTCCTCCATTGTCTTACTGCGATAATACCTAATCTTCTCTAGCACCTTCAATACTAAGCCTATTGAAAACAACTCATTTTCAGTCTAAACATTCATATATCTTAGTATAGTCCATCAACTTACCATACATTATGAGTTCAGGAACTTTCCACAATAATAAGAGTTTAAGAACCATCCCAGACAAACCATAAGCGTCCATTTGCAGAGAAGTTCAAAAACCTACCGTATAATTATGAGTCACGAATGTACCATAAGTATGAGTCTCAAGAATTCGCACCTACCTTATCGTTCTCTACCTATCAAGTATATACATGAGAAAAGATTCACCTTCTCACCATATACATATTGATAGCACGACCAATCCCAATGATTATCATGGTAATAAGCTAAACAGTTGTTACACCAAGCATAAACCTCTACCCATAACAAAGGTTCATACAACTCAGCTATCACATGAGTCCTCAATTGAAATTTTACAACTTCTAAATCTCTCTCTACTTAATACGAATTTTCTTTAATTCATATACTATCCTTCACAACCCAATCTGAGTTCTTCTTCCTGTACTACTTCATTCATAGCATTTGCTATAAATCAATCATCGTTTAACAACTAATCAGTTACTATGAATCACATGGTGATCTTCTTATCCTTCTTTCTACGATTATAATCTTAGGTACTCCTACCTAAGATTTATAACCTATCAGTTGTGATACCAACTTGTAACTCCCCGAAATTCGATCTATCTTCACACCCGGATTTCATACATCACGAGTACATCATTCTTCCAAACATACATCATTTTATATTGAAATATAACATTATACATTCTAAATTCCTAGGTTCTAAAACCTTATAACTCCTTTCATTACGAATAACGATAATTACACTATCCTTTACATCTGACACGAGTGACTTTCATCCGCCACTAAGGATACATAACAGTTCATTAAACTAATCTAAACTCCATTTAACTTATTTTATATTATAAGTCTTCGTTTGATCTTTTCGCTCATTCCCATTATGGATGACACTCCATCTGGATACTGTCAACTTAATCTTTAAGGGATCCTTAAGTTTTTCTAACATCGTTCACTAAAAATATTTTTCATTTAAAGCAAGTGTGAGCATTCAATTGCCCAGCAAGTCATAACAGTTGCACAAACATCTTCAAGAATTCAAACATTCTTTTAAGACTTCAATAACCGAACAAAGGTTATAAAGCAGCTTGAATAATATGAATAATCTCGATTCCTACCATTTTAAAACAATATTCACTTTAATTTTAAAATACTTTCATTCTTCTACCTTTTTCATACACATTATGTCTGGCTAGAATCATTAGCACAGACTTAACAATAACGGATCATGTATGAACAGAGCATTCTCTTATTGAACAGTTAAATCACAGAACAGATCATCTCATAGAAACACCGAAGTGTTCACATTGTGGCAAAAGGCCTTATATTTTCTACCACTTTACACAAATATCGCACATTAGCACATGGATAGAACTTCTCAAGTTTAACATCTGAGAAGTTTAAGAAACTAACATTCATTTGAAATATAAATGAAGTTAGGAGACTTGCCTTACGCCCAGCTACAGCTTACGCCGAACTGCTCATTTCAATTCCTATATAACACATAAGAAAACACCATATTCACCAATTAGTCATACATCTTTGACTTATGCATTAGTTTACTTAACTTTACTTCTTAGGGTTCGCGTTCTTGCAACCTAAGTTTACGCGACCACTTTCATTATCGTTCTACGGCTTCATGACATACGGAGATGTCTTACTTATACGTTCATCATCTTTGATGTTTTACATTCTTATCTTCTTCTTATAACTTCTCTAGGACTTAGAACATATCACTTGTCTACTAGTATTCCAATAGTACTCTGAGTGGTTAACCACAAACAACCAAAAAACAACTTCCTGTCTCATCTACACAACCCATAACCGTGAGTTAGATCGGGTGCCATTTTTGTATATACCTTCGCTCTCTGAAGGAATTTTTTAGCCTTGCTCCTATATGTCAACCATCAAAGGTTACGATTGTACTATAACCTAAACTTATCTTAACTTATCCGAACCATTAACTATAACGTTCGTTAATTTAATTTCTTATTCCTTACAGCTTTCTGAAAACTAAATGCCATACCTTAGGATACTTTCTTGTACGACTCACCTTCGGCTTTCATTAATCTTATTATCGTTCATTATGGCTTTCTTAATACCGTTTGTATCTTAATTAATACTTTCGTTATCCATTACTTGAACCCCATGTTCATTAGTCATTCTTAATGTCGAAGCCATACCGTTCGTTGTATGCTAAGACCGCTCGTTTATCGCAACAGTGTTGCGTACATAGCGTCTATACACTTCACATTTATCTCTCATTATCATCAAAATGTTATTCATTATCCTCATCGCTCAACGTCTAAAGAACCACAACCATATCAATCCTCCACGTTCGTTTATCGTAAGTACGGTCCCCGGATATCGGTTCTGTAATCCGCGTTTACATTCATTATCTTTTACTCTCATTTAATCTTTGAGTTCAACCTTCATTAAAAATTTATTTTACTAGATTAAGGGTTACATTAGTTGAACATTATGTTCTTTATCTTTCCTTATGTTTCCCCCAAGAGTTGAGCAGTTAAAAGCTCTTCTCTGGCTTTTCCCCTACACTGGTGCTGCGGCGCCACTCTCCCTTCTATCGCTCGTGCCGCGGTATGAGTTTCCAGTACCTGGCTCCCTGGTCTGGCGCTGCAGCACAACCTTACAAGGCATGGTTGGCGCCGCGGTGCCAAGCCCTAATCCTTGAAAATTTCTTCTAAGTGTTAACTTCATTTTGGGATGCTACTCCCTAGTCTCATATCTCCTTCGTTGTAACTCAGAACGAGGTCATTCCACAATCATTCTCTTCCTTATCTAACTTACTTTAATACCCCTCAGACAGAACTTCATTCTGAATCCAATAATGTGCCATTCAATTGGCTTGATCTTCACCATTCGTTCATTTTATGTTTTTTGACGCTCTTTGTTAGTTCGTCCGTAATTCGGTCATCCAAACTTGGAATTCGTTCATTCTTGAGTCTACGACTCATGTTTTCTACGTTCTCTTACTTTCTTATGAAACCCTACATGTTCGGGTTCATTTACTAACTTTTTAATTCTTGTTCATCTTTTACGAAATTTTCGCCATAACTTCGTTATAGCTAAGTTTTAATCCGTTCTTCATGAACTTTTCTAACGTTCCTAACCAAGCAATATGCATCAAATGTATACGCGATGGTTTTAAACTTGTCCATCAACAACAATTATCTTAAGATGGTTTTAAATTTGTCCATCAACAATGTTCTTCGTGTTCTTTGCGTGTTCTTCGTGTTCTTCGTTCGTTCTTCATTTTAATAGATATTTTGGATTATGATTTCACTTTTTATTGGAATTTGATGTTATAGAAAATTATTCCTTACTTATTTCACCAACTTAGTTATATAATCCACTCAGATCGTTCTAATTCATCACGAATCTTATACTTCCTTAAGAAATGTATTTACTAAACTTCAAATTCTTATTTCTTCTTTTCTTATGATTTCAACTATATAAAATCATTCATAATATCTTTTACTCCTTATTTTCATTAATCTATGTTTTTGAACATATAAACTTAAAGAAAATTTCTAAGAGACTAGGTTTCGGATTCCCTTTCTCCCTTGATCTCTTTCCGTCGGACAAAGTTTGTTCGCGAGCAACTTTTCCTCCTTTTTTTTTTTTTTTTTTTTTTTTTTTTTTTTGCTAACGAGGTGTTTCCCAACCCGCAGGTCAGACTAATCACCCGGGCCGGACACCACCCTTTGGGCTTGCGCACCAGCTTGCACTGGCAGTCCGTGGCCACGCGAATATAAATTCACACTTGAGGCAGGCGGGACTCGATCCCAGGATGTCCGGGTCTACGGCTTCACCCCAGGTCGAAGCTTACCGCTGCGCCAAGTGCTGTGGTTACCTCCTCCTTTTCCTCTTCTCCCTTATCCAAAATCTCTCTCTCTCTCTCTCTCTCTCAAATGTTGGACAATTTTCAAAATTCCAAACAAATGAAATAAGCTTCCTATTTATAGAATTTCCAAGCTAAGGGTATTTTAGTCATTTCACCCCCAACCTCCTTACTATTTATGCCTTAAGGACTAAGTTAACTTACTCCTTAAGTTTACTTAACACTTAAGTCTACTTAGCCTTTAAGTTTGCTTATCTCTTAAGTTTACTTAACACTTAAGTATACTACTTCCACCTCCTTAGTTAACCTCCTTACTATTCACGAAACTTAGCCTTTATGTTTCGTGGTTCCGTCTTTTGGGGTTTGTCCGACAATTTTAAAAACTGTGATTCTCGAAATCCAAATATTTTTGGATATTTCGTCTTTCCCTTACCGATTAACTTTTACGTATTCTTCGGATTTCTGAAAAATTGAAAAACACTTTTTGGCATTAAGCGTTTTCCTTAAAGTTTTCCCCTAACGTAGCTAAACAAATGAAAAGTACATAGCAGTACTTTTCGTCGTTTTTATTTTGTCCGATTTCTACACGTTTTTTGAGAAAAACTTTTATCGGCTTACTTAGCTTTTCATGACATATTATCGTCAAATCTTTCGACGGAATGTCATTTCGACATACTAAACTCTCAAAACGGCTTAGGTTATTCAAACCCTAACCCTTAGATTTCGTCAGGTGAATAGTGTCGATTTCATCTTTTTCCCCAGAAATATTTTGTTCTCGGAAAACTTTTATTTTTGTCTTGAAAATTATTACTCGTTCAGTCTAGCTCGTATCCAGAATCCTCCCGACTTATAATCATCCTAGGTTCTAGAACGATTAATAAACACATAGCACAAAATATTATTAATAAAAATTCATTTTTTTTTTTTTTTTTTTTTTTTGCTAAATTTAAACTGTATTGAAAGAAAAGAAATTACAAAAATCATGGGTAACCCCAATCAGAGTATAGCATAGACATCCTACGACAGGCCATATGATGTCTTGACTATAGACGACTGCAGGCCCGAAGCCTAGCAACACTAACAATTAATGTTAGTACAAACCAACCAAACTACAATTGCTTAACAAGATGACCATTACAGACCCAGAGAAAAAATCTAATCAGTCATCCGGTATCATCAAAGAAGCCCCTCTTGGGCAGAAATGACCAACCACAATAATACAGCAACAAACATGGACAAAAACCGAGCAGCAGCAGAAGCCATACTACAGAACCCCATGCCAACCATCCCAGATCAGACAACACAGAATATTAAGCAAAACAGCAGCAGCTGGCCAAATTATACTGTACAACAGCCACACTTGGCAGACTACAGACTAGAGATGCACCAGCAGCCCTTCATGCATACCACCTGTAGACCCCATGCCTACAACAGAGCATTTGCCCCCCACAACAGACAAGAGAAGCACCAGCAGACCCCCACAGCAGAATAGCTGCACAAAGCCTCCACAGCAAAAGCCAGACCAACTGCAGCACTAGACCAAGCAGACAGCAACATCAACAAATCCAGACATCTTGCAACAGCAGAACCAAAATCCATAACAGCAGAAGGGACGCACAGTAGCAGCTGCCACACTACTGATGGCAGAGGCACAACTATGACTACCACTGCTCCAGACGAGGATGAGCCAGCATCAGTAGGCATAACCCAGCAAACCAAAGAGAACAGCATACCAAAACCCAAATCAGCCCCAGCACACAGGCACAACACAACAACCAACTAGCACCCGCCTAAAGCTGCAAATCAGATAAAACAGATAAAACCAGCAGAACCAAACAAACCATGCCTACACAAAATGGACTCAGCTGAAGCAGGCAGACCCAGCAGCTGAAGCACAACAAACAAATCTTCCCTAAGCAGCTGAAGACAGCACCAAACCCAAAATCCCCCAATGCACCCACCCAGCAGGAGCCGGGAAATCCAGCAAAGCCAAAACAAAGCCAGCAGCACATCCCACCACACAGCCGCTACCAGAATCCATGCATAGCCTCCCGAGGCCCAGACAGCAGAACCACAACAGAAACATCGAGAATCCAGCTCATAAAATTACAGAGCCAGATGTTGATATAAAGCCTTTGCTTTAATTTTTTGAAACCGAGTATTAGTGTGGAGACCACACTTAAGAATGTGAATAATATCTCGGATAATGATCCGAGCAGGGGTTGCTACTTGAGAAAATATTCTAGCATTCCGTTCTTGCCAAATTCTATAGACCACAACAGCAAAACCAAAATGCAGAAGGCTATTAAGAAATTTGGGGCAAGAGCAGTCAGAAATAAAATCGGTTATAGAAGCCCAACTACGACTCAAGCCTCTCCAACCACATCTCCTAAGGACCGCTACCAGAATCTGAAAGGAGTAACTACAGTGGAAAAATAAGTGCTGAAATGTTTCCCTATCTTTGGAACAAAGAACACAAAAGGGATCAACAGTAAGCCCAAATAGGAGAAGCCTATCCCGAGTTCGAAGCCCATTATGGAATGCAAGCCAAAGAAGGAAAGAATGACGAGGAGGCACAAGCTTATGCCATACTAAACTTTGCCACCTAACAGTAGCCCCAACTCGCCGAATGGAACGCCAAAAAGTAGAGGCTTTCACGTCCTTAGCACCAATACCATCCCAGATGAGCTCATCATGACGAGCCGAATTACAACTCCTAGAACAATCAAAAGAGGACCTGAACTCCATAACCTCGCAATAATTTGAATTAGGGAGAACCCAAACAGAATCAACAATGATACTACTAACAGAAGCAGTAGGACCAAGACCCGAATTTACAATTAAGGGGGAATGCACAGAAGAGGCCAAAGGATCCCCCAGCCACGGATCAAACCAGAGACTAGTGTTAGCCCCATTACCAATGCTAAAGGAAATGAATCTGCGAGCTAGGCCCCTAAGTTGAAGCACTTTTCTCCAAATCCAGGAGCAATCATTAGGTATAGGAGAAGTCCAGAAAAAGTTGTTCTTAAGATGAACAACACGAACCCAAGAGGCCCAAATAGAAATAGAAGAAGGATTAATGACGTTCCAGAGATGCAACATGATCAACGCTTTGTTCCACTCTTCAAGATTCCTAATAGCGAGGCCCCCTTCCGAAACAGGCAGAGAAATCTTGTTCCAGGCAACCTTGGACCCAAACTTCTGCATAGAGGGACCTTTCCATAAAAATCTGGACATAGAAGATTGGAGATCTTTTAAGGCTGCAGCCGGGAGAATGAAATGAGAAGACCAATAAGCTTGGATGCCATAAATAACAGATTTAATCAGTTGAAGTCTACCAGCATATGACAGAAATCTGTTAGTCCACGAGCTTATTCGGGCTTTAACCTTATCAAGTAGAGGTTGACAATCCGCGAGACTTAACTTGGAGGTTAACAAGGGAACTCCCAGAAACTTAGCAGGGAAGATCCCTAACTGGAAACCCAAATTAAGGATAATAGAATCAGCCGTTTCAGGAGGAACATGAGATAAGAAACACATACTTTTCGAAGCATTAGTGTGTAAACCCGAACAAGAGGCAAATTTCTCAAGACACTGCTTAACAATCATTACCGAATTAAGGTCTCCATGGCAGAAAAAGATAAGGTCATCCGCAAAACAAAGGTGAGTAAGAGAAAGTTGACTCGTTTTCCAATGATGCTTAAAAGCAGGAAGCTTAGAATCCTTCGCGAGCATAGTAGAAAGGACCTCCATAACAATAACGAAAAGATAGGGAGACAACGGGTCACCCTGCCTTAGACCTTTCGCCCCTTTGAAATAGCCACACAGAGCTCCATTAACCTTCACAGAAAAACTTGTCGTAGTAATACAAGCCTTAATCCAATACAAAAATTTAGGAGGGAACTTAAAGTACTTAAGGGCAGCTAATAAGAAGTCCCAAGAAATAGAATCAAAAGCTTTCCTCAAGTCAATTTTCAACGCACATCTGGCCGGACCCGAAGGACGGTGGTAGTTCCTGAATAACTCTTGGGCCAAAAGAATGTTGTCCCCAATTCTCCTTCCCGGAATAAAGGCCGATTGGTTAGGAGAAATAAGAGTCGGGAGGATACATTTAAGACGAACTGCAATAATCTTGGATATGCATTTATAGGTAGTATTGCAACAGGAAATGGGCCTGTAATCATTCATAGAAGTGGGGTTAGAGATTTTTGGCACCAGAACGATCGCAGTAGAATTAGTACCACGGAGCAAACAGCCTTGCCGAAAGAAGGATTGAACAGCATTGGTAAAAACCTTTCCAACAATGTCCCAGGTGTGGATGAAGAAATTCACATTAAACCCATCCGGACCAGGGCTTTTATTCTGCTTCATGTGCTTTAAAGTGCTCAAAATTTCGTCATCTGAAACAGCCCTTTCAAGTAACAGAGCTTGAGTAGGGGAGACACAGTTATGCTCATCAACCTCCCAATTAAGAAATTGGCCCTCAACCCGAGATTGAGTTCCTAAAAGAGATTTGAAATAGTCAACAGCAATACTTTGGACTTCCTTATGACTAGAACACAATTCACCATCAGAGTTCTCAATAGCCAAGATCTTATTCTGATTCCATCGATTCTTAACTTGGTTATGGAAGTAACCAGTATTCTTATCCCCTTCCTTAAGCCATTGGATTCTAGATTTTTGTTTTATCAGCTTCTCTTCACAAATGAGAGCAGCCCACAAGCAGGAGGTTTGGGATGTCTGAAGATCAAGGAGTGTTGAGTCAGTAGGATTAGAAGCAAGGGCCATCTGAGTAGCGTGAAGACTCGCCCTTAAAAGCTCAGCATTCGAAGCAAGGTTCCCATTAAGCTTGTTCAGATCAATCAAAGCCCTTTTAACCACTTTAAGCTTTCCCGCAAGAATCTGCAAGGGGTCCCCAAAACACGGAGTGCTCCAAGCTGACTGCACAACTTCATGAAAGTTATCCAGCCCAGTCATAAAATTAAAGAATTGAAAAGGCTTAGGGCTGTAAGGCATAACCAAACCAGAATTAATAACAACAGGACAATGGTCAGATAGCTCCCGGGGGGTAAATTTGGCAAGAGCATTAGGATAAGAGTCCAACCAGAGATGATTGACCAAAGCTCTATCAAGTTTCTTGAAAGTAGGATTCGGAACATGAGAATCCCACCATGTGAGAGAAGGACCCACAGCCCTCAGATCAACCAAATGCAGATCAGTAAGCCAATCTTTGAAATCTTGCATCCCATAATCCCACAAACCAGCCCCTCCCTCAATTTCAGAAAGAGATTGAACAACATTGAAGTCCCCCAAAAGAGTCCAGGGTTTATCAATAGAAGCAGCAAACACCTTTATATCTTTCCACAAATCTTTACGCTCAGCTGGGGTATTGAGCCCATATATGATGGTAACAAAGGAATGGAAGTGAAGACTCACAGAAGAAATATAACAATGAATAAATTGAGAAGACTTAGAAATAATATTTACATTCCAAAGGCTAGGGTCCCAACCAACCCAAATACGACCATTAACATGGTGCTCATAGTTAAAATGCCACTTCCAATTCCTACAAATAGCTTTAGATATGGAATTGGCTTTATGACACTTGACCCTGGTTTCAACCAGGCCAACAAAAGAAAGACTATGAGACTTAATAATAGCCCGGACACTATCCTGCTTAGGAGACATATTTACACCTCTAATATTCATAGAGCAAAAATTTAACATAAAACTAAATAAATATTAAGCTGAGGGAGTCCTGCTCCCCCCTCCCTTGATCTTCTTCTTTGAAGCTTGACTAACATCCTTAGATAATCTGGCTTTGTGCTTAAGATCCTTGACCTCCTTCTCATCAATTTGTTTCAACTTATCCACAAGCGGGTTGGGGAGAGGGGTATTATCAGTGTCGGAAAAGCTCTCACAGGAGCCTCCATCCAATTGAGAGAAAGGATTATATTGGTTAGGACAAGGTCCAGATGAGGATAACAGAGAACCCTTAAGAACAGATGGGCCAACCAGCGGCTTGGGACCTTTAGTAACTATAGTCCAGCAATCAGAATTTCCCACAGGAGGAATATTGGTAGCCACGGGCACACCTACAGAACCAGAAGCCTCAAACTCAGGAGGCAGGGAAGGGACTTTGGGAACCCACTTGTAGTTTGCATTAGGACATCGAACTAAAGAATGCCCGAAAGACTTACAATGCGAGCATAATTGAGGCCTATTTTGATATTCAACTTTAACCACCACAACTTTCTCCTCTCTGGATTCCTCGTCTAGGACAACAACATCCAGGCTCGGGGGAAAATTAGAAGATGAGGAGATATCAACACACATCCTAGCAAAGTTCATAGGTTCAAGTTTTTCAGTTAACTTATCCACAGCCAGAGGCCTGCCAATACCGCTAGCAAGATAGCTCAATCCAGGAGCCGAGAGGTATGACATAGGGACATTATGAAACTTGACCCAAACCGGGACTTGAGTACAAGCTTCCGACTGGAAATCCATTCCCTCCTTCCAACGTTTAAGACAAAGAAGCTTGTTAGATATATACCACGGTCCCAAAGCAAGAACATTGTCCCGTTCTACATGAGAAGGGAACTTGAAAATAAACAGCCCCTTATCCTGGAGAAACACCTTAAGCAAACCAAATTTATCCCACAATTTATGAACCATTTCTTCCACAAGCTTGAAGGGAAGCCTCGAGTGGATAAAACTACCAACAAGGCAAGAGCTCCACATCTTATTTCCTAGCAGAAGTACCTCAGGAGGAGGCTTAATGGTAATAGCACCATTACCATTAGCAGGAGGAGAAGGAGGAAAAAAGTCTAGAGCCAGACCTGGTTTAGGAGAGTCCTGAGCCACGACGGAACACCAAGATTTCTTCAGGACACAAGGAGAACCCGAAAGACCAGCTAAGCCAGCCCCAAAAGCCACTGCCTCATTGTTCTCCACCAACTTAGAAGACACTGGCGAACCCACTGGCGAACCAATCCTAACCCCAGCTGCAGCACCATCAGACTTAGACGAACAAGGCAGCTCCCCTTCTTCTAACCCGGCTACCTCAGGACCAGTTTCCATACCAGAACCCATTGGCTTCAAACCAGAGCAGCCCTCTCTCATAGGATTTAAAACAAACATATCATGCTCGTTCATCTGATATGAATGCCGACCTCTATTAGCAAACTGGGAAATCTCCTGGATATTGAACCCCTTAGAGAGAATAAACTCCAGCAAAGTATTGTTCTTCTTACGCTCATCAGCAGCTTCTACATGACCACTGCTCGAAAAATGCTGAACCGCACTAAAGATCTCCTTTAAAGCAGACCCGTGCTTAAGCCCTAGTCTTGCTTCAAAGTCACTATTGGCATCTGAATCATCGGATTCAACTGGAACATAGCAGGGGTTAGCTTCAGATTCAGCCATGACCGGCTCAACCACTAAAGAATTAGGGCTAACAGCAGCTTCGGGAATAGGCCTAAAAGCCGACCCAGCCATAGAAGCAGACTCAGCCGAGGAGTCCACGAAGGGCAAAGAACCCCCCACATCAGATGAGCTCACCCAAGACGAGCTACTCAAGGAGTTTCCCCCCGAGAGGTGGGAGAAATCCACCATACCAGAAATCGGACACAGGAACGAAGAAGAGAAGAGAGCCAAAATACAGAAGGAAGAAAGAAGGCAGAGAACGGTTTCTAGAGAGAGAAGTCACATTTTCCTTAGGCCTTTAAACTTAAATAACTAATTCTTTAAACTTAAATTTTGGAAAATTCAAATTTTTGGGTCGTTATAAATGACATAAATGCTTACGTGCTGTTTGATTCGGGTGTTACTTGTTCATTTATAGCATGTGATTTTGCTAGACGATTAGGATTACTTCCCAAAAAGTTGCCTATACCTTTAAATATTAAGGTAGCAAACGAAGAGATAATTCTTGTTGAAGATATTCATAGAAGTTATTGCGTAGACATACGAGGTTGTAAATTGTCGGTAGATTTGATATTCATAAAGTTAGGAGAATTCGATGTAATTCTCAGAATGAATTGGTTGTTTAACCATTGGGCAATTATAGATTGTCAGAAGAAATGTGTGAACATTATAACGTTGAGACAACCTCGGGTAGAATTTTACAGTAATAGATCACCGGGGCGTTCGTGTTGTCTTACCATGACACAAACTAGGAAATTATTGAGGAAGGGATGTGTAGGTTATCTATGCCATGTTGCTAATAACTAGAGAGTGGTAGCAACCATGGAACAAATATCTATAGTTAAAGAATTCACGTATGTAATTCCAAGTGAATTGCCGAGTCTTCCACCAGATAGGGAGACCATGTTTGTAATAGACGTTGTGTCAGGAGCCGCACCAGCTTCTAGGGCACCATATCGTATGGCTCCAGTGGAGATAAAGGAGTTGATGGTACAGTTACAAGAATTGTTAGACAAAAAGTATATATAACTGAGTGTTTCGCCGTGGGGAGCACCGGTACTGTTTGTAAGGAAGAAGGACGAATCATTAAGACTGTATCAACTATAGAGAGTTGAACAAGTTAACGATAAAGAATAAATACTCATTGCCCAGGATCGATGATCTTTTTGATCCGTTGAAAGGGGCAAAGTATTTTTCTAAAATAGATTTAAGGTCGGGGTATCACCAGTTGAAGGTTAGGAAGGAGGATGTACCAAAGATGGCATTCAGGACTCATTATGGTCATTACGAGTTTCTGGTGATGTCATTTGGGTTGACTAATGAACCAACTGCATTTATGGATATAATGAACAAAGTGTTCAAACAATATTTGGGCAAATTCATCGTGGAGTTTATTGATGATATTCTAGTCTATTGTAAGACGCCAGAAGATCATGCTGAACACCAAAGAATAGTGTTGGAGACACTGAGGAAGGAGAAGTTATATGCAAAGTTCACTAAGTGTGAATTTTGGCTAGAAAGGGTACAGTTTTTAGGTCATGTCATTGACAATGAGGGGATTTCAGTATATCCAGTGAAGATGGAAGTTGTGATGAATTGGAAATAACCGAAATTGCCGATTGAGGTGCAGAGTTTCCTAGGGTTAGTGGGATACTATCGGAGATTCATCCAGGATTTTTTGAAAATAACTACTCCGTTGACTAATTTGACAAAGAAGACGGTGAAATACGTGTGGACTGAGAAATGTGAGGACATTTTTCATGAACTGAAGAAGAGGTTGAGTGAAGCGCATGTTTTGTCATTACCCGATGACATATGAAATTTTGTAGTTTATAGCGATACTTCGCATAGAGGACATGGTTGCATGCCCATGCATCATGGCGAGGACATTGTGTATGCATCGAGGTAGTTGTAGGAATATGAGAAAGTTTACCCTATTCATGATCTGGAACTGGCCGTAGTAGTTTTTGCCTTAAAGATAAGGAGACATTATCTTAACGGAGAAAAATGTGAAATATACACGGACCATAAGAGTCTAAAATATATCTTCACAAAGAAGGAGTTTAATATGAGACAGAGGAGATGGCTGGAGTTGATAAAGGATTATGTACTGTGAAATCCTGTATCACCCTAGAAAAGCCAATGTAGTGGTCGATGCCTTAAGTATAAAGGGTCGGGAGAAGTCGTCTATGTTAACAGCTCAAACAAAGTTAATAACAGAAATGGCTAGGATGGAGATGGAGGTGAAGTTTTCGAATGAATTGGGGCATAGATTGTTTGCGATAGAGATTTAATATACCATCGTAGAGAAAGTCAAAGAGGTGCAAGTTCAAAACTGATGAGTGTGACCGAATAAAGGAGCAGTTAACCAAGGAAAAAGATTTGAAGTATAGTCTCGATAACGAGGGGTTATTGAGATTTGAAGGAATAATTTGGGTTCTGAATGAGACCGAATTAAAGGAGCAGGTATTACAAAAGGCTCATAGTTCGAGGTTCTCGATTCAACCTGGTAGTACTAAGATGTATTAAGATATTCGAAAGAATTTTTGGTGGCCGAACATGAAGAGAGAAATAGCCGAGTATGTGTGTAGGTACTTGACTTGTCAGAAAGTTAAGACCAAACATCAATGACCAAGTGGCTTGTTAAAGTCATTGGAAATTATGGAGTGCAAGTAGAAGCATATCACAATGGACTTTGTGGTGGGACTTTCGACTACAGCAAAAGGGTATGATGCGATTTGGTTAATAGTGGACCGGTTGACGAAGTCACCTCACTTTTTTCCAATTAGGGTCAAGTATAACTTGGACCAGTTAGCTAAACTTTATGTTAAGGAAATAATTTCCAGACATGGAGTACCAACTTTGATTGTGTCAGATCGTGATCCACAATTCACATCGAACTTTAGGAGGAGTCTGCAGGAGCAGTTGGGAATACATTTGAAGCTGAGTATGGCGTATCATCCACAAACTGATGGATAGAGCGAGAGGACAATTCAGACGTTAGAAGATATGCTAAGATCTTGCGTTATGGATTTTAATGGTAGTTGTGATGATCATCTAACATTAATAGAGTTTGCGTATAACAATAGTTATCATGCAAGCATAGGTATACCGATTTACGAAACTCTATATGGAAGAAAGTGCAGAACACCATTGTGTTGGGACGAAGTGGGAGAACGCCGAATGCTAGGGCCAGAATTGGTACAACAGACAGCGAAGGTAATGAAGTTGATACGAATGCGTCTCGTAGCAGCTCAAGACAGACAAAAAAATATGCGAACTCACATCGAGAAAATAAAGAGTTTGAAGTAGGCTCTTACGTGTTTCTAAAGGTATCTCCTTGGAAAGGAAAGATATGCTTTGGAAAGAATGGAAAGTTAAGTCCAAGGGTTATAGGACCTTTTGAAGTGTTAAAATGGGTAGGTGAGGTAGCTTATACGATAGCATTACCTCCAGACCTAGAACGAATACATAACGTGATTCACGTATCTGTGTTGCGTCCTTATAAGCCAGATTGTAAGCACGTAATAGACTATGACCCTATTCATATTGAGAAGGACTTAACGTACGAAAAGATGCCGATTCAAATTATCGATAGAAAAAGGCAAGTTTGCGAAATAAAGTTATACCTTCCGTGAAGGTGTTAATAGAAGAACCACGATGCAGAAGAATCAATGTGGGAATTAGAAGAAAAGATAAGGAAGGATTACCCTCATTTGTTTATGTAATGTGAGACGAGATTCTGGGGACAGAATCTTTATAAGGGGGAAGAATGTTATGACCAAGAAATTTGGATCCAATGTAAAATAATTTTATTTAATAAAGTAATGAATAAAATTATATTATTTGTTATTATTACGTGTTAGTAAGATGAATGTCATTCTATAACCTAGAAACGTCGGAATGTCATAGTATTTTGACTACGTGAAGGAATTAATGTGTTTAAATATCCAAGATAAAATTAAAAGTTTTCAGAGAAATTTTCCAAAAAACACTATTCATCAATTTTTGTTCGGGAATTAATTTTGAACTTTCGAGAAATACGTAACTATAGGATATCGAGGTGAGATGGATTATGTAATAATAAATTAAGTATGGAAAACATAATTTTTTTTCTTGCGGACTTAATTTGAGAACGTTAGGGGAAAATAAAGTGTTAAGGAACTAAAGTAATGATCGTATAATACGTATGTATTGTACGAGGAAATGAATACGAGTATGATACGAAGTATTATACGAGTATGTAAGAATGATGGAATATCGTATATTATGAATAAGTATACGAGTGAGAATACGAGAATAATACGTAGAGAATACGTTATAAGGCTTTTAGCCAAATGAAATGGACTTGTGGATTGTGTAGCAATTTGTAAAGTCCGATAGAAGTAAATTCATGTGCAAGCCCAAGGCATAATGGTGGCGCTGCATCGCCATGTGTAGTGTATAAACATACTGAGGAGTCACATCGCAGCGCGACATATTGTACTGAGACTCGCGTCGCAGCGCTGAATCGGGAGTTTAGCCACTGAAGAGTGGCGCCGCAGCCCTGACCCTTGCCACTGCTAACTCGCGCCGTAGTACGACACAATGAAAAAAATCTGGCACCGCAGCGCCAGCCTTACGGATTGAACAGTAAAGAATGTTTGTAAGTAGAGCAAGGATGTTAATTGATTAATAATGAACTAAAACTCAAATATAACATTGTTAAGATATTGTTAAACCTGAAGTATGATAACTAAAGGTTAAAGATAATCAATTGAACTCGAACGTAATGACGTGTAAACGAAAAGCTGAAACCAATAGTAACAAATATAATACATGATTAGATTAAGAAGAAGGTTAAGATTCATTAGGAACTATGTATGTTTATTCATGACCTAATGTGTTACGTTATGTGATAATATATTGTAGAGACCTTAAAGACTTAAAGTGAACATGTAATAACAATAGTAGACACTGAAGGCAAGTACTCTAACCCTTGTCTATGTTCAATCTAGACGAGTTTTGTGATTCATGTATTTTTACGCATGAATTAATGTATGATGAAGTCAAAGCCAATTCTTTCGGCTAGACTTAAGATGTTTGGATTTCTTATAATCTATCGAAGTATTGTCAATGTTTTGCCAAACTATGTTGGTATAGTTTTCGAATGAAGACAGAGTATGCTAAAATGTTTTGTCATCAAACGACAGGCACGTGAGGTTGCCACAATTTAAATGTACATATGTTTAAAGAATGAAGTGTTGATCAACATAGAGTACTATAGTCTGATCACCTAGATGTGCTCGTAAGTAATGCCGGACTTATGGACTTAGTGCCGGGATGTTCTTTTCAAATAAAGTATGAAATGTTCAAGGTCTTGGACCGAAATTGATGTTTTGTTAAATATTGTAATTGTAAAACGTTTTAAGAAAAGAGAAGTGCTAATTTGAATTATCAATAGTACTTCATAACTATTGTTCAGTTATTGAATATATATGATTTGTATGATTCAAGCATATTGTTAAATGGAATTGTTGTACTTATTGATCTAGTTATGCTCATTATTGCTTGAACCATATGAATGCAGCTAAGATCAAACGGACCAAAGGATACGACAACGATAAAGGAAAGGCTAAGGCACACCCATAGATTACCTATGTTATAGTATATGTTTGTAATAATAATATTTGATATTATGACAAGAACAAATGTAACGATTATAAAGAACCTGGGGAATGGTAGTACTGACTTGCAATATATATAAGACATATTCATTCTTTTAAGGCATTTTGATTGAATGTTTTTGTGAACTGTAGCACCGTGGAGCACCATATGTCGGGTTTGAAGATACCCGAATTTGGGGGTGTCACCGAATAAGTTCACTGAATATGGCTCGTTAAGGAATACCTAATGGAGTTTTACTTTCATATCAATAAGAATTCATGTAGTGATAGTAGTACAAGTGATCCTTGAACTTGAGATCATCATAGTATCTTGTGTATGATAAATTATACTTTGACTTATTCCTTAAAACCCTTAGGGTATATCAAAGGGTATGCTTTAGTATAATAAATCGTACATGGAGATATTGTATGATCAATAAAGAATCTTCTACTTCTAGTTAAAGAAGAGAAATGTCCTATGTGATTCGATAAATGATAACCCAGTAATCCTTGGCCAAGGTAGAATGAAATTAGAAAGGAGTTTCTAATTTGCATTATTTAGAGTTGTGCATTTAAGAGTCGAAATACATATAATTAAATAAAATAAGACTTGACAGTAATTCCATATCTTATATTTAATTGGGACATTGTATGGTGGAAGGATTGAAGTGTACAATAACTATTTACTCAAAGGTTCTTTTATGATTAATGTTTAAATCTATATTATCTTGAAAGTCGTTAATCATTAGGGAGGCTTATCCCTATTGTAGAATAAATATTATTTATTTAAATAAATTATTAGTTTAATTTATTTATTTAAATAAGATTAGAATTGTTCTAATTGATTTATTCACAACCGTTTTAATATGGAGAACCTAAAGGGTCACACCATAAAAAGAAGAATAATTATTTAAGAAGTTAATGGCATAATTGTAATAATAAGTTTAGTATATTTAATTTAATCTATGGTGATAGAATAAATTTAATATCTTAATATTTATTATTTAATATTTTAGAAATATTAAAGATTAATTAATAAGAGGAGTCTTACAATTATTATTATTTAATTCCTAAAGGAGTTTGGGAATTAATTAATAAAGTACTCTCATTTATTCCTAATAAGATTAGGAAGCAAATTAATTAAAAGAGTTTAATTAATTATCCCTAATAAGATTACGGAGCTTAATTAATTAAAGAAATTTAATTAATTAAATAGTACCCTATTTTCTAATTAGATTAGAAGGTTTAATTGATATCTTTATAAGAGCAGTCTTATATCAGATATCAATAGACGTGATTCCAATTATTGGAGAGTACACTCTTTTTTTATTAGAGATAGAAAAACTAGGGTTTTGCCAAGTACCCATCTTCTTGAATCTTTCTTCTTCCTTGGTGGATCACTTGTAGAGGCCAAACATTTGGGTGGCTAACATTGATCAAAGGAAGGAACCAAATTAGGTGGATTCAAGTTGAACACGAAAATATTGGAGGTGAACTTATACCTGAGGAAGCTCGAAACTTCAAGGGTATGATTTTTGTTCTTCATATTTTTGTTTAATTAATAATTGTGCACAAAGGATGATCCGGGTATATGGTTTGTAAAATTTTTAAACTCTGATTTTTCATGCTTCTGCTTTATTTGTGCAATTTGATTGCGTCCAAGAATAGAACAAACATAACTTTAGGCACTCCTCAGAGACAACCCTGAGGACATTTAGCTCTCACAGCAGCCCAATCTCAGAGATAACCCTGTGCAACGACTGCTACATCTGGTCAGAACCGGAGATAACCCCGGTAATGGTGCAAAATCATCATTTTGCCACCTCGATACTACATTTGGGCCGTCTCAATGTCATTTTAACCCACATTTCATACGAAGTGTCCCACAAGAACCATATCTCAAAATCCCGAGTGACTACTATGCAAGACAGCACATCGAATAGAATTTGAAGACATTAAGATCTGGTCATGGATCCATCTTCACGGCTTCGTACAACCTCTTATCCCATGTCATTGTGTAGATCTCGACAAAAATATGCCAAAAAGGTATAGCACGCCTCAATCGGATGCCCAAATTAAAAGTTATGAAGGTTCGAGCGGACATCGTGTTATATGATTTCACATACTTCGAGATGGCAGGACCTGCAGAGCCCGGGGCACCCCGGTCAGCCGCAGGTGGACCCGCAGCTACTGCGCTTAGACCCGTGGCTCCCCCTTCTATAAATAGAGGGCTTGGGGTGGCCATTTTAAGGAGAGGAATAGCGAGGAAACCCTGTCCATTTCACTCTGTACACACCTCTATAGTGCTCCAAACTTTGTAATTCCTTTTCCTATACTTGTGAGCTTGTGTTTTTACCACATATTAAAATTTAACCAGTGGAAACCGAGTATTAATTCATCAAAAGCTATCTGAAGTCTTCTTTGGTAGCCCACTTTAAGACATTTTAGATTTTTAAGTTTTTCTCACTTTTATACCTAAATATCTATTCATGTTGAGAGTCCTGTTGTGTGGGTATGCCCGGATCATTGATCCGTAGCTTTTATTGCTTATATATATATATATATATATATATATATATATATATATATATATATATATATATATATATATATATATATATATATATATATCGAACTATGCTTCGATTGAGCCCGAATATAATATTCGAAGCGTTTACTACTTTTATATGTATAAATACTTATTTAACTCTTCTGTCATCAAATTCTATTTGATTAATCCTTGATATACATCTGGAGCATTTACTACTTATATATATATACAGACTAGATCTGGCCAGGGACCCCTGATTTTAACTAAAATCCGAACTTCCTTTTTCAGCCATGGGATGATATCCAACGGCCCAGGAAAGGAAGCTTTTGGGGAATAAAAAGACGCGGATCTGGTCGTGTAAAAAAAGGACTGGTCGGGTCAGAAAAGGACTCCTCTCTCTTTTTCCTAAATCGTGAGACTCTCTCTTCTACACAAGTCGCCGGACGAAAAAGGCTCGTGGTCTCTGTCTCCGGTCGAAAACTCACAGCGAAACACACAGCAAAACTCACAGCAAAACTGAAACTCGTGGTCTTTGTCGCCTTTCGAGTAACCGCATCTCTCTGTCTCCTAAGGTAATTTCTAATTTTTTGTTCTAACCGCGATATCTTGGGATGGTTTTCTTGGATCTATTGGGGTTAACGGAATGCTTCTGTTCTTTAACTTTTATCCTTGAAGCTTAGGTTTCAATTTAATTGGGCTATATCTTCTTGGATATAAATGTATTTGTCTGGCATAATAACCCAATTACAAACTTGTAAATCGGGGTGCAAATTAGAAGAGTAAAGCATGTGTGACTTAAATTTATCTGTCTGGTACATTAATTTATTTATTTGTTGCCTTTATTGATCTGCATTACTTCTAAGTAAATTACTCTTGGAAAACATACCATGTACACATTTCAACGACATTTTTCTAATTTACTCGCAACATGTAATATATGCAACCATTGAACATTGGAACATCAAAGTACTCCCTCTATTCCTTTTTTTATAGAGAGGTTTTTGTTCCTTTTTATTTGTCAATTTCAATAAAGTATTAAATTCTTAAATTCTGCTTTCATCTTTCCTATAAATTTTAGAAGGCTAATATTGAAATTTTATACTTAATTTAGTCAATG
Organism: Panax japonicus; assembly: GCA_020205505.1. Classification (NCBI taxonomy): domain Eukaryota; kingdom Viridiplantae; phylum Streptophyta; class Magnoliopsida; order Apiales; family Araliaceae; genus Panax; species Panax japonicus. The sequence goes on along the minus strand of CM035095.1, from coordinate 47,285,210 downwards.
AGACAAATCATTTTTTTTTTGCTAAATTTTGTTTGTATATAAATATGCAAAAAACAAAAGATATTACAATGAAAATCAGAACATAACCTTTTCTCCCGAAAAGGTTAAAACACCTAGATAAGACTAAGGAAACCAATTTCCTAACTTAATTAAATTCTTCATCACATCCCAAAGCTAGGAAAGAGAACCAACTAAATAAACACTAACTAAAATAGATAATGACATATTTAGCTACAACAATAAGGACTTGTGTGATGCAATGGATAGCCCACTTGAGGCTGCATAATCATTTAAAATCCAAGCACCAGCCCTCAATGATCAGCAACATGGACCCACGTGAGCTACATAACGTGGGGCCCAGCAGTTTCATGGGTGGGATGTACAACCCACGTGCAGCTAAGGATGTTACAAAGCTTCAAACCAGCCAAAAGTTATAGTTTAGCTAGCAAAATCGTGGGTCCAAAGCCCACCAAAACATCAAGAGAGCAACAATTGATTCGAATCAGTCATTGTCCCAATTCAGCCCACGTGATGATTCAAATGACACAACACATGGACGACCAGCAGGAGACCATGTGCAGCCCCAAAATCAACCGGCAAATCACCTTGAACATGAAAGCCGGTATGCAAAAACATACTAGCCTGGACCCAAACAAACAGAATCCGGCCTATCAACCTTAACTTACGGAAATCAGATCTTGAACTCAACAATAATGAAAATGATTTCCGAACTAAACACCGGCATATCACCACCCAAAAATAAACAAAGTCGACCATCAAGACTCTACAAAACCCAAACCAGCCCAAAGCTTCATCAAGATCAGATCCGAACTCTTCAAACGGGAGAGAAAGGGTGGGCCGCAGGATGAAGGGGGAGAAATGAGTGCAACAGAGGGTCGTGGTCAGAAAGAGATATACGAGGTGGGGTTAAGACATAAGCTCAACCACCCATGAACAAACAGAGATGAACATAGGAAAGGAAGATCGGAAAAGATCCAAAATTGAACAGTAAAATAAATAATCAGTAAAAGCCGTAAAGTCAGATTTGAGAATCAGTACCAAATTAGGCTAAAACAACCCAATCGGTACAAAACAGACAACGGACCCAATCGGTACAAACAATGAGCAAATAAGAATCACGGATCAGGACGCACACAAAGGAATCCGGTCATCCGAACAAGATCCAAAGTCTAAAATCCCAAACATCAGCAGACAACAAGATCTGAAACACAAACCCTACCAATCCCCTGCACAGATCATAACTTCATACCCAAGAAGAGATGGTGGGCTATAAGGAGGAGAGGGTGAGGAAACAGGTGGGCCGGATGTCAAGCCAAAGTTCCAAAACCAGATCCAAGCAACTGAGATCCACCCACTGCCAAGAAGAATGCTCCCATACTCACAGAAGAAAAACAATGAGACAAATCATTAATTCAATTTACTAATATATATGCATAACAAGGACAGAGGGGGTACTAATTTACATTGCTAGTCGTATAATTTTAGTCTATACTATCTATATCCCTTGCTCAGGTGTGTCATATTGTTTTAGGAATCTCCTTTAGGTTACTTTACAATATAGAGATCATAACCTCACCTCAGTATGATAGAATCAAGAATTTATACAATATAGAGATTATAACCTCACCTCAGTATGATAGAATCAAGTATATATATATATATATATATATATATATATATATATATATATTATATATATATATATATATATATATATATAGAAGATTTAGGTAATTTTAACTTCTTCTGTTGTATTTAACCATTTGGGTATAACACTAAACTATTTTTGTTCCTGTGTAATGATCTTTGGATTACCAACTGTGGAATGTCTCTAAAACATTGCAATCTTATGGTGGTTTTGGCAGATAAGGTTCAACAAAGGCATGTCTACTGGAAGCAACATGAGTATTCAAACTCATGATACCCGATTTCGAAACAAGATGTGTTATTATCGCCTGAGAGCTGCTGTTGGTGCTGGTTTTGTGACTGTGCATTGCTGCTGGTACCAGTTTCTGGTGTTGCTTCAAATTGGTCTTTCTTAACACTGCTGCTTTTTGGGCGTTGAGCTGCTATACTATTCCAAAGTCTGCTGGTCCCAAGCAACTTTTCCCCTGCCAAGTGTGGTCTTGCTGCATGAGCAGTTTCTTGCAGCGTGTGGTTTCAGCTGGTTGCTCTTTCTGCTGTTGTGGCTTTGATGCTAGTGTGGTCTTGTGCAGCTATTCTGCTGTGGGCTGTGGACTGTCTTATTCTGCTGGTTTTGTATTTGCATTATTCCTTATTATTTCTTTGTATGCTAGTGACTAGCTTGTGTTTACCTTTGCCATCATAGGGCCTGTCCTATGATGGCTATGGTATACCGTTTGGGGTTGAGTCCCATGAACTTTGTTCTTATTCTTTCTTTTATTTCAGTCTAAATTTAGCAAAAAAAAAAAATTGGGTATGGCAAACCCAACTCTGCTGATGAAGCACACGTGTAGTTGCGCAGCAATGATGATGCTCGACTTGGAGTCATTGAAATCAATGTGGCAAATCTTAAACACATCATCAATATCATCGTGTTCTTTTATGGGCTAGCCTTGGTACTGTCGGTCATGGCACTTGTCAAGTGATTGTAAAAATTGTGTACTCTGCTATCCTAACTGTAATGTCTATTTTCATTGTCTTGTTAAGTGATTGTAATGATTTTCTTATTGCAAGTGGGTTAAGAAATCATTACTTTTCAGACTCCTTGTCATATCTCACACTTTCAGATTCTCTACTTTTCACTTTTCAAACTTAAGGATTATGTAATCAGTTCAGTAGTTTATTCGAGTTTTAGAAATACACATAAATAAGTGAAGGGCTGATCATTCATGATTCCACCATATTTAGGAGGCTTGCTTTCGAGGCTTGTTTTCCTTTTTTGAGAATCTCAAATATGTCTTGTGAGAATTTAACTATTTGTGTTGCAGACCAAAAAAGGAAAGTAGCTACAAAACATTATAAGATCCAAATTTACCATTTTTTAAAAATTGAAAAAGAGGATTTTGTTTTAGAGAGATTAGATACAATGGAGAAACAAGTGAGAACTAGTCTCACTATCCTGCATACACACCATACATATATATGTGCAATTGAAACAAGTTGTTACTATTGAGCCTACCAAGATAGAAATGCATGATTTAGCCTACCGAAAGTTTGGAAAATAGAACAAAAGAGTAAGAACCCAAAAGGAAAAATAGAGAAGTAAAAACATCTCCACATTACATTTCAAATTTAAGTTTTCCATCATCACACAACATAAGACATGAAACTATTAGGCAGATTACAGACATCGTAGATCCACGCATCAAAGAAACTAATTAAAATATAGAAAAAATACAAAATCCTAAACAAGCACCAAAGAAACTAATGAAAGTAGCCCCTGCCACAAAGACTCCCATCCTGAAACACAAAAATTTTATCAATGTCAACTACAAGATGGAAACAAAATTATAATAAGGAAAACAATCAAACAAAGACTTACAATCATCGTTAACGTCAACGTCCTCCTCATTGTACACTCCAACAAGTTTTGGAAAATTTCGTTTGTCATGCGAAACTCCAACAATCCCACAACCATTACATTTCCTAGCCTTCTTGATAGCCTTCTCTTTTTCTCCCTTAAGTCATTTACCACAACCCTTTGTCCTTACCAAAGATAGTTCTTTGAGACTTAGTTGTTGGCTCTCAAGAGAAATGGGCATGTTGATACTCCTTTCCACATCCATGCAACCATGATTCATGGTGGCAAACCTACTTTGAGTTGATAACAACAATTCTTTCAACTCTTTTGTGTTATCTTCACTTAATGCAGCTTCATCAATAACATTAGACGCAATTTGGAAGAGACTACTACGTCTCAGTAACACAGAAGTATCACATATTTCACTCATACTCCCACCCAAGTCATCCATAACTCTGCCACATTTCGCAGATTTTGTCCACCTCTGCAAGATGTTCCATGACCCTCCCAGTTACTGTTTGTGGCTTTTCATTGACATCCTTATGATCGAAATCTAGTTCATTATGTCGTATTTTTGCAAGTCCCCTATTAAACCGCATCACAAAATCCAACATTGAGTTTTACGGAGACACATACTTCTTGAAAAAGGCATGAGCCCCTTCAACTCTTTGGCTACTAGTCATGTGGGCGGAAAAAATATGTCCCGAAAATGCCAGAACCCATCGCTCGCGGATTTCGTACATCTTTTGTAACCAATCATTCATGTCAAATGTAGATTTCCCTACAACCTCCGCCCATCTTCTTTCAAACTCGTCTGGGCTCTCAGATTTCCATATACAACAACTCAACTCATAATGTTCTTTGTAGGGAATTGGACCTAATTTTTTAGAAAACTTTTTCAAAATGTGCCAAATGCAATACCTATGAAAAGTATTTGGAAGAATAGCATGAATTGAATTTCGCAAGGACGGATCTTGATCAGTTATAATCATTTTGGACGGGCTACCCGACATCGCTTTCAACCATTTCTTGAAAAACCAATCAAAAGCATCAATCTTTTCACCACTTAATAATGCACACCCTAAAAGAGTTGTTTGTCCATGGTGATAAACCCCTACTATAATTGCGAAAATCAAATTGTAGCGATTCGTATTGTAAGTTGTATCAAACACAACAACATCCCCAAAACTTTTGTTTGACTTTCTACATGTTGCATCCGCCCAAAAATAATAAATCATGACACCCTCCTCTTGCTCGAATGTAAAAGTAAAACCGAGATTCTTTTTTTTTTTCTCATCCTTAAAATACTCAAACAAAAGATTAGCATCATGTCCCTTTAAAGCACTCCTCCTATCTCTTTCAGCATTATAAAGATCTCGTGTTGTACATCCAACATTTTCAAGACCTCCAGCTTCCGTATCTAAAATACTCGTTTGGTGCCATGTTGGCACATTAGCTTTTGATAGTTGTTTTGTTAAATTTCTTTGGCAAGTGTCACTACATGATGAGAGTGCAACAAATGTACTTTTCTTGGGGTCGTAACAGGATTGTTATGACTCTCAACAAATTGTCTAATTATAAACCCCCCCCCCCCCCCCCCCCCGCATCGGTTCTGGTCTTTCACAACTACCACTCTCGCAACACAATCAGCTCTAGTTAGGCCCCATTTTCGTACAATCTATTGAGTTTTGTTGGGCACAATTATCCTCAACCCTTCTTTCTAACAAATAAATTCCTTTCTAATTATTTCACTGTTAGGACTTTTCTTACTAGAATTTAACCGCATACCAAATCCACCTTCTCTACCATAGCTGTTATAAAAGTCGCGAATATCGCCTAAGTTGTGAAAAGGTTGCCCAAATTTTGGTATCAGCTCGTTTTTAACTTGCAGAGTGTAAAGTTATAGAGAAGAATTATCAGATGATACCATTTTTGTCTCTTCTACACAATGTTGCATTCTGCAAACCCAACAAGTATACAACTCAGAATCAAAATCAAGCATATATCAGAAATACATATATATATATATATATATATATATATATATATATATATATATATATATATATATATATATATATATGATTTAAAAAAAACACACACACAAGTAATAATCCTGAGGAGCGAACACTAGCCTCTGCCAAAGCAATTTGTACTAGTGTTCATTCCATTTCTAAAAATGCAAGCAAAAAACTCCTTCAAACCAGCAATCAGTTAATTTTCATTTGAGATAACCCAATTAAAAATTAACTATTAACCCATAAAACTCTAACCTTATAGTCGATCAATTAAATTGTATAGATAGAACCCAGTTGAAAATTCACTACTAACCATAAAGTTTTAACCTTTATTCAATCAATTAAATGTTTATATTGAACCATATTGAATTTCTACAAGTATGACATAAAAGTTTAACATGATCTACCTAATATAACAATAGTAGTTTATAATAGTAATTGCTAAAGATCATGCAGAATCATAAATAGAAAAGATTATAAGGGTTGGGCAAATATTATACAAAAAGAAGCCAATACATCAAGATTCAAGGAAGAAAGTACAAAAACCCTAAACCCTTACCCGTTCGTGTTCAACTGCGGCAGGAATCTTGGGAGACTGAGACAGAGAGATTCAATTCGTGTTCAACTTCGGCCGGAATCTCTTTGTGATGGAGACGCGATGATTTCGTCCGGAGCTTTTTGAATGAAAGACGCAATTTAGGAAAAAAGAGAGAGGAGTCCTTTTTTACAACGGAGATTTGTGTTCAATTTCACTGTGAGTTTTGTCCGGCGACTTATGTAGAAGAGAGAGTCTCGCAATTTAGGAAAAAGGGAGAGGAGTCCTTTTTTGACCCGACCAGTTCTTTTTTTACTAGACCAGATTCGCGTCTTTTTTTCCCCAAAATCTTCCTTTCCTAGGCCGTTGGATATCATCCCATGGCTGAAAAAGGAAGTTTTAATTTTAGTTAAAATCAGGGCCCTCTGACCAGATTTGGTCTATATATATATATATATATATATATATATATATATATATATATATATATATATATATATATATATATAACTGTTTATCAGTCTGTGGGTTAGATTTGCCTAAATCTGGCTATTCGTACTTTAACCGATTCATGGTGACTAACTGGAATCGTTGAAGTTGGAATGCTTAGATTTACTCAAATCTAATTCATTTTCTAGCTTTTGCTATGTGCTAGATTTGTCTCAATCTGGCTATTTCACACTTTAACTGGTTCATGCTGACTAAACTGGAACCGATGAAGCTGGAATAGTTTAGATTTATTCAAATCTAGTTCTTGTTTTAGCTTTTATACATATTTCTTTAAATCTTATCTTCTTGAAATTTCCACTTAAATCATTTCTTCTATTATCTTAGTCATGATTACTACCGAAGTGGTTACCATTTCTGGCAAGTTGGTTATCACTGCTTCGATAACTGTTTTTTTTTTTTTGTTATCCGTGGGTTTCCGACCCGCAGGCCGACTAATCCCCCGAGCCCAGTACCAGAGCGGTTTGCTACCCGACTTGCGCCAGGGGTACCGTGGCCACCATGACCATTTCTGGCTTAACAAATGTTGCTAGTGGGGATCGAACTGAAGACGTCCGGGTTTACGGCTCGCCCCCAATCAATCCTTAACCACTGCGCCAAGTGCTGATGGTTAGCTTCGATAATTGTTGCCACGGATATGACTATTATCTTACTGCTGATTGCTGTCTTTTGGTTGAGTTGAATCATAATGCCGCTCCAATAACTGAGCTCTATTTAAAATATCTGAATACAAACAGAGTTTATGAGATATGAGATCTTGACAAATTTTAGGTTTCAAACTTTTTAGAAACATTCACGTCATTTGCTCCTCAATATCTACCAGATGAATGCAAACTGGGATAACTCCACAAACTTTGCCTCGTATCGTGACACAGTCATATTGTTCTGCTTCAGTTTGATGAATTCCACCTCCTTCATGTGACGAATACTTTAAGGAAAGTACTTGTTATTGAAAAATTCTTGGAACCTCTCCCAAGACATCTTAAGTGCGGATAGATGAGTGCATTTTATGGATTCCCACCAGTAATATGCCTCTCTGTGTAACATAAAGGTGGAAAATGGAACCTTTTGTTTTTTAGTGCACCCCAAGACATCAAATATCTTGGTGATCCGCTTAATCCATGCTTCTGCCTTGAGTGGTTCTTTCTTTCCCAAGAACTCTGGCGGTCCCAACTCCTTGAATTACTTAGCAGCGACTAGCCGCGAGTTGTCACTGTTTCCACCAACATTTTGAACAGGAGTTTCTCTCATTTGGTGTTGCATGAATTGTAAAAAGCTTCTAAACATCACATCGTTCATCATTTGGTTGGTGTTGTTGTTTATATGAGGATTATTACCTTCCTGATGCACATTATCCTGGTTATTGATTGGCGGTATCTCAACGGTTTCATGTTCTCCATTGCTTATCTCAAAAAATTTAGATGTCATTCTCAAACACTACCACAAAACAATGGTTAATTAAAGAAATTAACATGTCACATATTAACCCTATATTATGACCGACCAATAACAAATAAGCTTATGTAGGACACTAGCGAAGGATTTACTCATCTCTCCCCTCCTAGTTCTAATCTCAGATCTCACCCAAAGATCATATCTCTAAGCTCTGATACCAACTGTGATGCCCCCAAAATAGGTCCACACAACCAAATCTGAGTCGCCAAATATATTGTATAGAAATCAAATAAAAACTTCATTAATACAACTATCGTGAAAAATACGACAACACATACGCTAAGAATTTTAATATAGATATTGTCTTGTAAATAATATCCAAAATCAAATAAAGTATTCATTACAATTATTATCACACTATTTTATAAAATAATGAGGACTAGTAAAATAACCATCTTGGACCATAACTCCACTCCCCGACTAGTCCCAGCTACGTTCTCGCCTCTTGAGAAGAATAATGGAACCAAAATGAAAAGGGTCAACTCAACTAGCCCAGTAAAGAATATTATGACTAAGATAATGTAGAACAAATTATCCTTATTCCTCAACAAGGAAAAATTTGATAGAATACAATAGACAACAAGTAGAGCATGATATCTACTATCTTATATGATTTAAAAGTACATCGTTAATATTTTATCCATATAACATCATTTAATAAATATTTTAAATTAACGAATTATCCATGAACTATGGGCCAAGGATATTCGTTAGTATCAACAGTGGTCATGATCATGCCAAATACCTATTCATCTATGCACCACGGGCCAAAGAGGACTTTCACCACAAACCTTATCTGTAACATTAAAGGTTATGATTATACCAATACACAATTCCTGGTCATAATAATTTCAATCAACAGTCCATCTTTTCACTACGAGCCAAAGATGACTGTCGACGTCAGGATTTTTATTTGTCCCTTTCTGTTCTTTTCTTTTGGTGTTCTCATGTTAGGTGAGATTTATTTGAAAAAATAATTTTGAAAAGGTCCGACATGTATATGTCGATGATTTAACTATAAGAGTCTCCAATTGGTATTTTTAAATGGTTGCACCAACTTAACCGAGAAAAGGTTTACACAAAGACTTAGTGATGTGACATTTTTTAAGTGGTCTACATTGTGTGTGTGTGTGTGGGCGAGCTGAGTCGGCTGCTCTCATCTAGTAAATTTCATCTAGGCCACAAACTGTTTTCAGTACTGTTATTGGTTGTTAGTTTAACTTGTTATGTTGGATTCTCTTCCTTATATCGTATCATCATCTATCAACTTAAATGATGTTACTATATTCTGGGGTATGCCCCTTAGCCATTGTTTTTGGTCCTCTTTTATATACAAACAAACTTAGCAAAAAAAAATTCGTTAGGGTCCGGGGCTTGATTAAGCGGAGGGAAGGTGTTAGGCAGCCCCCGACTTCCGTGATAACAAGATTACAACAACTTTCCAATTTAAAATTTTATCTGAATATGTGTGTGTGTGTGTAGGTCTATGTGCAGTTGTTTCGAAGTAGTGTTATGCCTCGTTCGCACCTATATATAAACAGTTTAACATTTGTATAAAAGTTCAATTTTAACGAGATATGGTAGTGATATTTTGTAAAACATGTTTTTCAAACCCTTGTTCTCAATAGTAATTGAGGCATTTGATACTTCCATTTTATTAAGAGTTCGGCTTGATTGCTTTTATTTTTTTTGAGATGCGAAACATCTTCGAGAAAATAAGATACATAGTACTACCGAACTCCTTATGGGCATGCGAGACATCTAAGGAAATTTAGACATTGTGAATAATTTACAAGCTGCATGCAGCTAAAAATTTCCATCATGGAAACTGAATCTAGATTTAGGAACTGAATCTATGATCAAATGTTCCTAGGCTCACAAAGAGTTTGGAGAGAGTGCAAGAGAGGAATCACTATGATTGAAGGGGAATTTCTAAACCTAATCATCATCTTTTTGCTAGCAAACAATCAAAGAAATAAGGTATAACCTACTCTAATGTTAACACTTAGTTTTGAATTTTCTATTGATAATTGTGTTGAATTGATACATATATATGCATGAAGGGTTAATACTCTGTTAATTATCACACGTGACTGTTGTTTGATGATAAAAATTCATGTAATTTAGTTTATAGGGAGAAAAGTATATAACAATGTTTTTACATGAAAATTGGCTTTAAAAAATATAAAATTTTATGGTCAATACTTGTTATAATATGTAAATTGATGTTGGATTATGTTATTATGTTAAGAAACGAAAGCGGCTCAGTTTAAATCATGTCAATTGGTGAAGAAACGAATTCGTAGCGATCAAATTCGCTAAATGTGTAAAAAAAATGAAGAAATTTGGAAAATAGGGATTTTGATCCTTCAAAATTTAATATATATAATGTTTATGTAATTGGAATGGTGAATAGTATGCTTAACTATGTTATTACAAAGTTTTAGAAGATGAGTGTGGTGATTTCTGTTGAAATTGGGTGAATTTTAGTATGTATTGTGTAATAGAGCTGCTGCTATAGTTTCTGTCCATGTACGGCGCAGCTGCACCGGTACCATAGGCAAAAATGGCACAGCTACACCGGTGCAGCTGCGCCGGTGCCAAGGCTTGGGGCAGCGCAGCTGGGCCATTCCCTGAGCCTAGGTAGAGAAGTCTGTCTATTTGAGGATTGTCAAGCAAGGGTCTAATCTAGTTTAGCATACAAAATAATGATGTAGAGACATAAGTGAAGAACTTAACCACATGTTAAGTACCAATTGAGACAATTCTAGCCCGTAGCAAAAGCTAGAAAACGAATTATATTTGAGTAAATATAAGCATAACAACTTCAACGGTTCAAGTTTAGTCTCCATGAACCGGTTAAAGTGAGAATATCTAGATTTAGGCAAATCTAACCTGTAGGCTGAGAAATAGTTATATATATATATATATATATATATAGAGAGAGAGAGAGAGAGAGAGTTCGGATCTTAAGCTCACCCCTTATCCAACTCACCCGGCCTCACCCCCCTTTAGCGACGGACCCGGCGATGGTTCGGTTATATAACCGTCGTCTATACTTTTAGCGATGCTGTGACGCCCCCAAATCTGGGTATCTTCCAACCCGACAGATGGTGCTACACGGTAATACCATTCACACATACATTCAATTAAAAAGCCTCAAAAGAACAAATATGTCTTCTATATATTCAAAGTAATATTAACATTTCCTAGGTTCTTTATAACCATTACATTTGTTCTTGTCATAATATCAAATATATTACAACATTAAACCTATACTATTACATCGACAGTTCAACGGTCTGCCTTAGCCTTTCCTTTCTCTTTAGAGGATCCTTCATGACGTTTAGTCTTAGCAGCATTCATATGGTTCAAGAAAGAGTGAGCATAACTAGCTCAGCAAGTACAACAATTCCATTTAACAATATGCTTGAATCATAAAAACCATATATCTTCAATAACTGAACAATAGTTATGAAGTACTATTGATAATTCAAAATAGCACTTCTCTTTTCTAAAATCATTTTACAATGACAATATTCAGTACAACATCAATTTCGGTCCAAGACCTTGAGCATTTCGTACTTTCTTTAAAAAGGACTTCCCGACACTAAGTCTGTAAGTCCGGCATTTCTTACGAGCACGTCTAGGTGATCAGCCTATAGTACTCTATGTTGATTAACACTACATTCAATAAACGTATGTACGTTTAAATTGTGGAAACCTCACGTGCCTGTCGTTTGACTACAAAATTTTTTTAGCATACTCAATCTTCATTTGAAAACCACACCAATATATCTTGGTAAAACATTGCCCATACTCTGATAGATTATAAGAAATCCAACATATCTTAAGTCTAGCCGAAAGAATTGGCTTTGACTTCATCAGACATTAGTTCATGCGTAAGAGTACATGAATAACAAAGCTTGTCCAAATTGAACTGAAACAAGGGTTAGAATACTTGCCTTCAGCGTCTGTTACGGTTATTACACGTTCACGATAAGTCTTTAAGGTCTCTACAGTAGATGATCACATCACATAACGCATTAGGTCATGAATAAACATGCATGGTTCCTAATGAATCTTATCCTTCTTCTCAATCTAAACAGATATTAGATTTGTTACTATTGGTTCTGGTTTGCCGCTTATAGTTTACATTGTCATTTTATTTATGTTTGATTGATTATCATTAACATTCAGCCATCATACTTTAAGGTTTAACAACGCCTTATAATCTTATAATTAAGCTTTAGTTCATTGATAGTCAATTAACATCCTTGCTCTACTTACAAACATTCTTCACTGTCAAAATCCTAGGGCTAGCGTTGCGGCACCACCCTTTGTTCTCTGTGCCGCGCTGTGGTGCGAGTTAGCGGTGGTCAGGGTCCGGGCTCGACGCTACGGCGCGAGTCATAATTCATTTTGCTGCGCTGCGGCGCGAAAGTTCAGTAGGTCAGGTGCATAGCTCGGCACTGCAGCACCACTAATAAGCCTTGGGTTGTCGTCGCTGTAAAGATCCAGAAATTTTGAATAAATATATCTATATTTTGACTAATAATTTTTTTAAAAAAAAATTATTATGATTATATTTATCAGTAATAATATTTTGAATATATACAATATAGATTTAGCAGAATATTAAATTTAAAATTTTTAAGTTGACGGATAATGATAGTTAAGTCGGATATGGTCCAAAATCCTAACTCATGGATTATGAACATGGAATGAGAATATTAATAAACAATAATTATATTTCAATGTGAGATGTCTGTACTATATGTATGCATGGTTTAATGTTGATCAGATATAGCAGAGTATTAAAAAACCCTAATTTTAAACTAATACCCTAATTCAAACCCTAAATAGGAAGCTAAGACTGATTATTAATCAGGTATATGTGATCAAGGAGATATGTTAGTGTTTACGAATCTAATTACAGAAAACACTAATAATTATTTAAAAACTCTAATTAGTAATTTAGAAACCCTAATCCTACTTCCATGAAACCCTAAACCTAATTTAAAACCCTAATTGGTGATTAGCAAGCCCTAATGGTATTTAGAAAATCTTAAGATTAAAATTTATGGGAAATATATGATATTATCAAACTACCCTTAAAATTGAAGTGGAAAAGACCAAAATACCCTTTAGTGTGCAAAATGACAAAATTACCCTTTTACTTAACTTATAAGTAAAAAGATTTTCTAGAAATGCATGACTCATCACTTGTTAGATCTTCCATGTGCCTAAAATCTAAGCCATCCTTATCGCAATTGACACCTTGCAAGCTTAGATTCATTGAATCAAATTATAAAGGATAAAGGAGAGAAAAAGTTTACCAAAGTTGTTCACTTACTATCTAACCCTCAAACTAGCCTATATCTCTCTAAAGCCATGAAATCCCTAAGTAATTCAATCCCCAAAACCCACAAGATCAAGCAATTCCCAGAAAGAGGTATAACCCTAAAAACCACATTTGATTCTTAAAGCCAAGTTAGATTTCTTGTTTATGTGTTTATCTAAGTGTTAGAAGATGTTATATGATGATCTATTATGTTACATCATAGATCTATAGCATTAAAGTGCTCAAGAATCAACTTTTTCAAACTGTCTAAGAACCCTAGATTTATGGCCTGACAACCAAATGTCAGAGGCCATAGATCTTAGTCTGTTAATGATTTTGTATGTTTGATGTTTTAGATTTGTAGTTTCTTGTAAAGACTTTCATCTAGAGTTGAAATCATGCTTAGATCATGTCTAAAATGATAGATATTCATGGTCAAACTCAGTTGACCGAGCATAACCAAGAGTTTCTGGGTAGCCTAGAAACTTAAAATTAGTGTCTGACAAGGTTTTGTCAAGCCTTGATCTGTCAGGTATTAAGTGTTTTGTTGATATTATTTTATCTAGTTTGTAGCCTGTTAGATAGACTCTAGATCCATGCCTTTATTTCACTGAAACAATCAACAGAGTGTAAGTAGTGGATGGTCAAAGTAGGTCGCTCGGCATTGACTTTCAAATTTCTGGGTAACCCTGAATCTGTTCTTTTTTACTAGACCAGATCCGCGTCTTTTTTTACCCCAAAATCTTCTTTTCCTGGGTCGTTGGATATCATCCCATGGTTGAAAAAGGAAGTTTGGATTTTTAGTTAAAATCAGGACTCCCTGACCAGATCTGGTCTGTATATATATATATATATATATATATATATATATATATATATATATATATATATATATATATATATATATATATATATATAATTGTTTCTCAGCCTGCGGGTTAGATTTGCCTAAATATGGCTATTCTCACTTTAATCAGTTTATGGTGACTATCTGGAACTGTTGAAGTTGGAATGCTTAGATTTACTTAAATCTAATTCATTTTCTAGCTTTTGCTACGTGCTAGATTTGTCTCAATCTGGCTATTTCACACTTTAACTGATTCATGCTGACTAAACTAGAACCGATGAAGTTGAAATAGTTTAGATTTATTCGAATCTAGTTCTTGTTTTAGCTTTTGTACATATTACTTTATAATGTGAGCCTAAGAAACTAGAGCATAGATTTCATGGTTGTAAATTAAGCATGCCTAGCTCACTTATTAATTTGTTGAACCTGGATTCATCTAAAGGTTTCGTAAAGACATCAGGAAGTAAAATTTTTAGTAAGGATATATTGTAAGGATATGATTCCATTTTGCACATGATCCCTAATGAAATGATACCTTATTTCTATATGCTTAGTCCTAGAATGCATGACAGGATTATGAGTTATTGCTTTGGCACTTGTGTTATCACAGTAAACAAGTATGGATTTTAATTCAAACCCATAGTTTGCTAGCTAATTTTTCATCCATAGGATCTGAGCACAGCAGCAGCTGGCAACAGCAATGTATTCAGCTTTTGTAGTTGAGGTAGATATTGAGTTTTGCTTCTTACTGAACCAGGTCACAAGTCTGTTTCCTAGTAACTGACAGGTGCCACTGGTACTCTTTCTATCTATTTTGTAGCATGTAAAATTAGCATCTGTGTAACCTATTAGTTCAAATGAGGACTCCTTGGGGTACCAAAGCCCCAAGTGAGGTGTACCTTTGAGATACCTAAAAATCCTCTTTATAGCAGTTAAATTTGATTCTTTAGGATTAGCCTGAAATCTAGCACATATGTATGTTGCAAACATTATGTCTGGTCTACTGGCAGATAGATATAAAAGAGAGCCTATCATACCTCGATATTGAGTTATATCAATACTTTTACCTTTTTCATCTTTATCAAGCTTTGTTGCAGGAACAATTGGGGTTTACATGGGAGAGGCTAATTCAATGTCATACTTCTTAAGTAAATCTTTAATGTACTTGGATTGGTTTATGAAGATTCCTTCATCAGTTTGCTTTATTTGCAGTCCAAGGAAGAAACCCAGCTCACGCATCATGCTCTTTTCAAACTTGCTCAGCATAAGCTTGGAGAATCTCTTGCATACCTTTTCATTAGTAGATCCAAAAATAATGTCATCAACGTTTATTTGAACTAATAAGACTTTCTCTTTATGCTTTCTAAGAAATAGTGTGGTATCTACTCTACCTTTAGTAAACCCATTTTTAATAAGAAAGTTAGTTAGTGTTTCTTATCATGCTCTAGATGCTTGTTTTTTTTTTTGCTAAATTTTGTTTGTATAAAAGGAACCAAATTACAAAGGCAAGGGGAGCATACCCCAGAAAATAGCTACATCATCTGTGGACATGCCCAATGATGAGGAAACTAAACGAGGAACGAAACTAGAGCCCAAAGAGCTAAAATAAGCATTTACATAAAATTTGACTATTTGAAGTTAAGTGAAGAAATATGAAGATGACCCAGTCTTAGTGTGCAAACTAGACCATCCTGTCCCATTATCCAGAGGCAACAATCCCTCAAACTGCCTAAGCAGCAATTTCCATTAGCAGAAATCAACTTGGCCAGGACAATAACATGCACTGTACCACCAACTTGCCAGCAGAAACAAAAGGCCCGAAGCCGATTACTTCAAACCAGCAACAAAAGAACAGCAGCAGGAAGAGAGGATGGGCAAGACAGAACCGGAAACTATAAGCGGTAGCCAAGATGTACAATTGTGGAATCAAATTTTTGCACCTCGCCAAACAGCAGAACAGCAGTAGCACAAACAGCACAAACATCAGTACGCCAACCAGCCCCTCGCCTTAAGCAGCCCGAAGCAGCCTAGGAGCTAAGGCATTCCAGCTCGTCCAAAGCATCCCAGACTTGCAGCTCGTCAACGCAGACCATTGCACCTCTAGCCAACTCTCCCGAAGCAGCACCCCAAGATCCGGAAAACTAACCAGCTACACTACCAATCCAGCAATCAAGGCAGGACCAAATTCGGAGCATAATTACCAGCATCCAAGCAACAAATAGCAGTCAAGACCTCTGCACCTCAAGGAATACAGCACCACACTAGTTTGTAATTAACCAATTACAAAAATATTGACTGTTTGTAGCTTTGATAAAGGATTTACATGCAGATAATCTAGACTTAATAATGTTTATAACATCCTTCGCAAGGCAAAACACAGGAGGAATAGAGTCAAGTTGAAGCTTTTTATTTCTAGCCTCCCATATTTTGTAGAAGCAAACAGCCACAGTTAGGCTAAGAATATTTCTAGAGATCTTGGATCCGTTAAAATTTGCTTGAAAGCTCATAATAGCCTCTCAAGAGTTTGGGAAAGAAGCCAATTCCCAAGGTTAGCAGCCGTAAGGATAACATGCTTTGAGTAAGCGCATTCAAAGAAAAGATGTTCATAAGTTTTCGGAAAAAGGTTGCACAGAGGACAATTCCAAGTTATCCCCGAAAATTTCGAAGTCCGGTCTTTTGTGGGCAGCCTCTTCAGAATGCCAAGCCACAAAATGAAAGAGAATCTGGGGACGTGACATTTGTTCCACACCAATGAATACCAAGGAATAGGGGGGTTGTCTTAACCGTATGGACTCCCAAATTTGGTTAACTTTGATATTTTTCGAATCCCAAGCATCCCAAAGGATCCTATCTCGTTGCTTTGTGGGTGGGGGAAGCCTTTCAAGATCTCTACGCAACATGATGATGTCGTGATGGTTGCCCGTAGGAAGAATCCAGGTGGTACCTCTAATGAAAGAACTGACCTTTGCAGATATGTGGATCCCAGAATTGGAAATAAGATAGCTTGAAGGGTTGATGGCAGTGTCATAGAGCCAAGGGTCAAACCACATGCTTGTGTCCAGACCATTTCCAACTTGATAATGAAGGTGCTGTAATGCTAGAGGCCGAAGCTTAAGAACCTGCTTCCATATCCAAGAGCAAGCTGAAGTGAGTTTTATCTGCCAGAAAGATTTATGTTTGAGAATTGTGGCTTTGGTCCAATTGACCCAAAGAGAATTTGATTGAGGTTGGATGATGCAAACAAGGAGCTGCAGGATAAGAGCTTTGTTCCAGTCAGATAAGCTTTTAATGCCAAGACCACCTTCAGCTAGGGGAAGTTTTATATTATCCCAAGCAACTTTAGCACCATATTTCCCAAGATTAGTCCCTTTCCATAGAAACCGAGATAAAATGGATTGGATTTCTTTGAGCACCATTTTAGGAAGAAGAAAATGTGAGGTCCAAAAAACTTGAATGGAAAAAAGAGTATTTCTAATCAGCTGGAGCCTTCCCGAATAGGAGAGTACTTTGGAAGTCCAAGATGTTACACGGTTAGTTATTCTATGAATGAGAGGAATACAATCAACCTTCGTGAGTTTTTTTGACAAAAGGGGAACGCCTAGAAATTTTGAGGGAAGGGTTCCCATCGGAAAACCAAGCAAAGAGGAAATTTCCATAATGGCTGAAGTATCTGAATTAGAGAGGAAAAAAATGGCTTTTGTGTGCGTTTGGTATAAGACCCGAGAACAATGAGAAAGATAGAATGCATGAGTTAATGATGGATACCGAAGGCAAGGATGAATGACAGAAAATCAGGATGTCATCCGTGAAGAAGAGGTGGGTAAGATTACAATCTTTGGCTTTCCAATGATGGTTGAACTCAGGAACTGAGGTAGCCTTATTCAATTTGAGGGATAGCATTTCCATGACCAAAACAAAAAGGAAAGGAGAGAAAGGGTCTCCTTGTCTGAGACCTCTGGAGCTTCCAAAGAACCCTGCAAGAGAGCCATTAACTTTTACCGAGAACATGGCACTAGAGATACATGCTTTGATCCAGCCTACAAAGGAAGGAGGAAATTTGAAGGCTTGAAGTGTATCCAGGAGGAAATCCCATCTTACCGTGTCAAAAGCTTTAGTGAGATCAATTTTTAAAGCACAGCGAGAGGGACCATTCGATCTGAGATAGCATGTGAACATTTCTTGAGAAATAAGAATGTTGTCACTAATACGTCGCCCTTTAACAAAAGCAGATTGAGCTTTGTCCACAAGAGAAGGGAGATCTTCCTTTAACCGATTGGCTAAGATTTTTGCAATACATTTGTATATTGTGTTGCAACATGAGATGGGTCGAAAATCAGACATGGAAGTAGGATTGGAGCTTTTAGGAATGAGAGCAAGAACAGTCGAATTGAAACCTCTCGACAACCTACTAACTTCAAAGAAGTAGTGGACAGCTTTAAGGAAGTCTACACCCACAACATTCCAACAACTAACAAAGAAGTTGACATTAAACCCGTCTGGACCAGGACTTTTGTTACGCTTCATGGATTTGAGAACCTCAAGGATTTCAGTATCCGAGATAGGGCATCCCAATTTAGAGGCTATGGCACTACTGATCTGTTTGGATGGAAGGATATCATAATTTTCGAACCCAGGATAGGACTCCTCCACTCTTCAATGTTTTTTTGGCCCTGCACTAATGAACCGGCCGAGTTTAGTATGGATAAGATTTTGTTGGAGTTCAAACGGTTTTTCATTAAGTTCGTAAAATAGCTGGAGTTATGGTCGCCCAAAGCCAACCAATTGGCTCGAGATTTCTGTTGAAGAAACATTTCCTCTCTTTCTAATGCAGTCCAAAGAAGGTGATGGCTAGATTTTTCTCGCTCCAGCAGGTCAAGATCCAAGGGATTATCATGGAGCAGTGTTTGTACAAAGTGCAGCTAGTCTTTAGCCGAGCTAACTAGCGTCACAACATTCCCAGAGGTAGTATTTAGGGACACCAAAGCATGTCTGGTAAGTTTGAGTTTCTCAGAGAAAACATGGAAGGGATTCCCAGAAATGGAAGTAAACCAGGCTTTGCCAACAACCTCATTGAAACCTTCAAGAAGAAGCATGTGATTGAAGAATTGAAACTGGCGCTTAGATTGAGGGAGCCTGATCCCAGTCCGGAGCAGAAGAAGAGAATGGTCTGATAATCCACGAGGGGCATAGGTGACCAGAGACGTGCTAAAATTAGAGAACCAGTCAGAGTTACCCATAGCACATAATTAGACATAATTAGAGAACCAGTCAAAGTTACCCATATAGGGCTTTGTCTAATCTATAGACATAATTAGAGAGAGATGGATTGAGGAAACCTGGAGGTTGCTCTACGTAGACTTCTTCTTGAAGTTCACTATTCAAGAATGCATTTCTGACATCCATCTGAAAGACCTTGAATTTCATGTGAGCAACAAAGGCAAGAAATATTCTGATGGCTTCTAGTCTGGCAACAGGTGCAAATGTCTCATCATAGTCAATGCCTTCTTCCTGAGAGTAGCCCTTGGCCACTAGTCTTGCCTTGTTCCTGGTTATTACTCCATCTTCATCCATCTTGTTTCTGAAGACCCACTTTGTTCCAATGACAGGATGATTCTTTGGTCTTGGTACCAATCTCCATACGTTGCTTCTTTCGAATTGATTAAGTTCTTCCTGCATAGCTTCTATCCAGCTAGAGTCTTCAAAGGCATCCTTTATCTTTTTAGGTTCCATTTGTGATAGGAAGCTTAGATAGAATACTTCATTTTGGGTGGCAGCTCTTATTTTGACTCTTGCACTTGGATCCCCAATAATTAAGTCTTGAGTGTGATCTCTTGCCCATCTACTTCCTGTTGGGACATCTGTCCTGATGCCTTCTTGTCTGAGGTCTTCAAGATCTATATTTTCTTATTGGTGTGAAGGATCGTTGTCTTGCATAGGCATCTCTACGATCTCATTTCCTTGCTCAACGATTTCACTATCTGGAACTACGACTGTAGTGTTGAGCTTGATGACCTCGTTCGTAGTGTCTGAATTGTCGGTCGTAGTGTCTTGCAACACTGTTTTGTCTAAGTCTGTTTCATTAAAGGTGATGTGAATCGAGACTTCAACACTTAGTGTCTTCTTGTTGAACACTCTGTAGGCTTTACTGTCTGTGGCATATCCAAGAAAGATTCCTTCGTCTGACTTGGGCTAAAACTTTGTCAAATATTGCTTTCCATTGTTAAGAATGTAGCATGCACAGTCGAATACATGAAAGTAGCTGACACTTGGCTTTCTTTCTTTCCACAGTTCATAGGGGGTCTTCTTAATCGTAGAGTGTATGAGTGATCTGTTCTGAGTGTAGCATGCAATATTGACAACTTCTGCCCAGAAGTATTCAGGCAGATGAGTTGCTACTAGTAGAGTTCTTCCAGCCTCTATTAACGTCATGTTCTTTCTTTCAACTACTCCATTTTGTTGAGGAGTTCGTGGAGCTGAGAAGTTATGACTGATGCCATTGTCTGTGGAAAATAGGTCCATTTCTGAGAAGTCGAATTCTCTGCCATGATCACTCCTTATGGCCTTGATATTCTCCTCTTTCTCGTTCATCACTAGTTTGAACATCTTGATCAGTTGGGAGCTTGTTTCATCCTTTGAGGTTAGAAAGAATACCCATGTGAATTTGGTGTAATCGTCGACTGTGACCAGTGAGTATCTCTTTCCTCCAAGGCTCGTTGTTGGAATTGGACGAAAAAGATACATGTGGAGCAACTGCAGGGGCTTGTCAATTAAGTTGGCAGTTTTGCTTTTAAATGAGCTTTTGGTCTGCTTTCCAAGCTGAAAGGCATTGCACGGCCTTTCTTTAATGAAGCTGAACTTAAGTAAGCCTGCAACTAGATCTTTTGAGGCTAGTTTGGACATGCTCTTGAAGTTGAGATGAGACGGTCTTTGATGCCATAACCAGCTGATTTCTTCAGAAGGTTTAGCCAGAAAGTAAATTGTCTCGTCTGAGCTTAGTTGACCAAGATTTACTGTGTAGACATTTCCTTCTCTTGTTCCGGTTAACTTTACAGCAGATGTCTTTTTGTCTCAGACTTGACATTGATTGTTTAGGAATGTTACTTGATGACCATTGTCGTAGAGTTGGATAATGCTTAGAAGATTATGTTGTAGTCCTTCCACATAGGCCACTTTATTGAAGGATACTGCACCATTTCCAGCTGAAGCCATATCTTCTTGTTATGCCAGAGTCGTTGTCTCCAAAGATGACTGAGGGACCCTCCTTCTCTATTTAGTTAGACAGAAGGGCTTTGTTCCCAATCATGTGCCTTGAGCATCCACTGTCCAGATACAGGTTGCGATCGTGGAGCTCTTTTCCTATGGTAACATTAAACCTTCATTTTGGTACCCATACTTGCATGGGTCCTACTTTGTTAGTACCCTTGGGGACCCAAATCTTCTTGATTTTGGGTCTCATGTGCATGGAATTAAAATGGCACTTTGCAGCCTTGTGGCCAACTTTATAGCACACTAAACATCTAATATAATTCATGTTTGTGTGTGTGTAAGAATTCTTCCTCCATTTGGACTTTTGTGGATCTTTAGTCATTCTTCTGGTAAGCTGATTTTCCTTCTTTCATGTGTCCTTGTGGTTCATGATTTGTGAGGAGTGTACCTTACCTCTACTGTACCTTCCCAGTTGGTTCATAGAGTTGGTCTTACTTGACTCTACGATCCTTTGAGGTTGGTGAGTAGTGGATGGGTTATTCTTCTCTTTTTTGAAACCCAGGCCAACATGAGATCCCTTACTTCTTGGAATATGGATTGAATCGGTAGAGCAGAGTTTGACTGGCTCATTCTTCTATGAGGATTTCACAAATATAATTCCTATACTAAAACTTGAAGCATTACTAGTGCTAGTTTCCTTTACTTTTTCCACACATGGCTCTGAGGCAGATTCCCCAAAGCCCAAACCTGTTCTCTCAGAGATGCTTCTCTGGCTAGAGATTAGGGAGTCCATGGATGAAGAGAATTTATTCCATGTAGAGATTGTCTTTTCTAGTTCCTCAATTTTAGAGGTTAGACTTGACTCTCTTTTTGCATTGAGCTCATTTGTATATTTTAAGAGCTTATTCTAAGCTTCAAACTTTGAGAGAGAATTAGTACTTAGAAGGGCTGTTTCCAATTCTTCTTAAACTTTTTCTTTCTCCTTTTAAAGAAGTGAATAGTCCTTAGTCAGAATTTTAAACCATTTCATGTATTGATGCAGATCAGATGTTTTGCCATGCAGTACAGTTCTTAAGTCATCAATGTCTACATCAGGAGAGTTGAAGTGAAATACCTCATCTATACTTACTTCATGTATGTTGGAGTTCTGTTTGTCCTTTGTGTTCTTGGCCATCAGGCTAAGATTTTCCATTTGAGGATCTTCATCATCTCCAGATTCCGAAGTTGAGTCATTGTCTGAGTCACTCCACGATCCTCCAGATACAAGGACTTTGTCATTCTTCTGAGGCCTTTTGTTGCCTTTGTATTCCTTCTTTGAGTGTGATTTCTTCTTTAGTTCTTCTCTGAGAGGTTTGTTGTAGTTAGCAATGAAGAGGCCAGGTTTTTTGCAATTGTGGCATAGATCATTCATTTATTCCTGGTTGCTGTAGTTGCTGACTTTTATTGGCTTGCTGGTTTTGCCTTGATGCATGAACCTTCTGAGTCTCTTCACCAGCATTGCAAAGTCCTCATCATCATCTTCATCATAGTTAGAGTCAACTTTAGTGTTGACTTTGGAGGTGTTTTCAGTTGCTTTGAGAGCAACACCTTTATCCTTCTTTCTTCATTCAGATAGAGTTTCTGCTCGTTGAGTCAGCTCCAGTTCGTATGTAAGAAGGTTGCCATATAACTGTTGAACAGTCATTTCATGTATATTCTTCGACTCTCTAATAGTAGTGGTTTTGGCATCCCACTTGCTTTTTTTTTTTTGCTAAATTTGTTTGTATTAAAAAGAACAGAAAACAAAGGCTAAGGGGCATACCCCAGAATATAGTAACATCATCTAAGGATCAAAGATGAGGATACGATACATGGAAGAGAACCCGACCATTCTAGGAAGTTATCAACCAATTACAATAGTGATTACAAGTAGTAGCCTTAATAAAAGATTTACTAGAAGAGAGTCTAGACTTTATGAGATTTATAGTGTCTTTGGCTAGAGACCGAGGTGGTATAATGATACCCTTGTGCATCTTAGAGTTTCTGGGCTCCCAAACTTTATAGAAGCATGTGGCTACCGTTAGACTTAGAATGTTCTTGGTCAGATTTGTGCCTTGGTAGTTGGTTAGGAATCCAATGAGATCATTCCATGCTATTGGAATGGCAGTCCAATTCCCTAAGTCAAGAGCACTCTGTAAAATAACCGAAGAGTAGTTACATTCGAAGAACAAGTGCTCAAAGGTTTCTGGGTGTTGGTTGCACAGAAGACAATTCCATGATCTACCAGAGTAGCGAATGGTTCGGTCATTTGTAGAAAGCTTCCGTAGCAGCCCCAGCCACATCATAAAGGAGTATCTTGGCACATGGAGTTTATGCCAAAGGATAGAGCTCCAAAATACCCGAGGTTCTCTAGCCCGGATAGAATCCCAAATTTGGTTAGCCTTAATGGTATTTATAGCGTGTATGTCCCACAAAATCTGGTCAGCCTGAAGAGGAGGAATAGGAAATTGCAGAACTTGTTGCCGGAAAAGAATTACTTCATGATGGTTGCTAACTGGGAGAATCCAGTGTGAGTCTGTGATGATATGACTGACCTTGGCAGAGACAGGAAGTCCGGAGTTGGCCAAAAGAGAGGCAGAGGGGTTAATAGGTACATCATTCAACCAAGGATCATACCAAAGGGAAGTATGATGTCCATCACCAATAATATATTTCAGATGTTGTAAAGCAACGGGACGAAGTTTGAGGAGTTGTTTCCAAGTCCAAGAGCAGTCTCGGCGAACCTGTACCTGCCAGATTGACTTATCTTTCAATATAGTGGCTTTAATCCAATGAGCCCAAAGAGACTTTGTGTCACGATTGATAACTTGAATGAAGTGTTGCAGCATCAGGGCAGTATTCCATTCAAGAAAGTTCTTGATACCTAAACCCCCTTCGATGGTAGGTAATGAGATCTGGGACCATGCCACTTTAGCTCCAAATTTGCATAGAGATGGACCCTTCCACAGGAATCTGCCGAGGAGGGAATGCAATTCCCGTAGTATAGCCTTTGGAAGCATGAAGTGTTGACACCAATATGTTTGAAAGGAGCAGAGGATTGATTTTATCAACTGAAGCCGACCTGAATAGGCTAGAACCTTGGAAGTCCAGGAAGAGATTCTTGATGTAATCCTTTGTACAAGAGGAACACAGTCCGCCGAAGATAACTTTCGAGATAATAATGGAACCCCAAGAAATTTGGAGGGAAGAGTTCCTATCTGAAAACCCAGCAGCGATAGAATGTTGTTCACAGTAGAAGGGGCGGTATTAGAGAGATAGCACTGACTTTTGTGAGCATTAGGGATCAAGCCTGAGTAGAGAGAGAAGGATTGAATGCAGGAATTGATAATGTTGATCGAGGGAAGGCTCGCATGACAGAAGATGAGGATGTCATCTGCAAACAGAAGGTGGGTAAGTTGACACTCTTTGGTCCTCCAATGAAAATTGAATTCTTGTGCAGAGGTCTCCTTATTGAGTTTTAGAGAAAGCATCTCCATCACCAGAACAAAAAGGAACGGTGATAGGGGATCACCTTGACGTAGCCCACGTGAACTCCCGAAGAAACCTGCAAGAGTCCCATTTATCTTAATGGAGAACATGGCTGATGAGATACAGGCCTTAATCCAGCCAACAAATTTTGGTGGGAATTGGAATGCTTTAAGAGTATCAAGAAGAAAGTCCCATCTAACTGTATCAAATGCTTTCCTAAGGTCAATCTTGAGAGCGCACCGAGAGGGACCTGAGTTCCTTGAGTAGCCTTTGAACAGCTCCTGTGCCATAAGGATGTTGTCACTAATGCTCCTGCCTTTAACAAAGGCAGATTGTGCTTGGTCAATTAGCAGAGGTAAAACCACTTTCAACCGATTTGCTAGAATTTTGGCAATACATTTGTAAATTGTATTGCAGCAAGAGATTGGACGAAAATCACCCATAGCAGTAGGATTGGGGCACTTGGGAATCAATGCTAGAGCCGTTGAGTTTATCCCTTTGGTCAGCCGACTTGAAGTGAAGAAGTACTGAACAGCCTTTGTGAATTCAACTCCAACAATTGACCAGCAGCTTAAGAAAAAATTCACGTTGAACCCATCCGGACCCGGGCTCTTATTACGCTTCATGGAGTTAAGCACATTGAAGATCTCAGAATCAGTAACAGGAGAACATAGAAGAGAAGCTTGAAATGGGTTAACCAATTTGGATGGAAGAATGCCAAACTCGGAAAACCCACTATATTGTGATCCTGTATCTGAAAATAAATTAGTGTAGTACTCCACAGCAACTGACTCAATCTGATCCTTGTCATTAACAATATTACCTTCATCATTAAGAAGTGACAGTATCTTGTTTGAATTCCACCTTTGCTTCATCATATTAGCAAAAAACCTGGAGTTACGGTCCCCTAAAGCCAGCCAAGTAGCTCTGGATTTCTGCTGCATAAGGACTTCCTCTTTGTCAATTGCCTGCCAAAGTTGTTTGGAGCAACTCTCCTCCCTAGCCAAGAGGCATGAGTTATAAGGGTTGTCATGGAGCAGAGATTGGACCAAGTGAAGATCCTCTTTTGCATTCCTCACCAACGTGGCTAGATTTCCCACAGATAAGTTGAGAGAGATTAAGGCCTTTTTTGTGCATTTCAGTTTTTCAGAGAAAACAAAGAAAGGATTCCCATGCACATGGGTGCCCCAAGCCAACCTCACAGTATCTTGGAAGCCATCAAGAAGAGACATGTGATTGAAATATTGGAAGTTTCTTCTAGGTTTAGAAAACTTAATACCAGAATTGAGTAATACCAAGGAGTTATCAGATAGTCCTCGATGAGCAAAGGTTACCTGTGCCAGATCAAACTTAGAAAACCACTCTGAGTTACCCAAAGCTCGGTCCAGTTTCTTGTGGACAGGATTTGCAAGTTGATTGTTCCACCAAGTAAAAATTGGACCCGTGGCTCGAATATCATACATGCCAATATCCGTAATGCAGTCTTTGAACTCTTCTTTGCCAACGTCCCAGGTAGCATTAAGTTGATTAGTTTCCTTCAGGTCTTTGATCACATTGAAATCACCCAATAAACACCAACATTCATTTGAAGACATGGATACCAGATCCGTCCAGAGACTCCTCCTTTCAGAATAAGTATTGAGACCGTACACAAAGGAAACCATGAAGCTATTACTAGTAAAATCTATAGATTGCACTTTGCAATGAATAATTTGAGAGGAGACAAAAAGGATATCTAATTTCCAAAGGAGAGGATTCCATCCTACCCAAATTCTCCCATTATCATGGAAGTCATAATTAAAAGCCCATTCCCAGTTCTTATCCAGTCTTCTGGAAATTTTGGGAGCGTTCGTAGATTTGACTCTAGTCTCCATTAAACCAAAAATAGAAATGTTGTAGTCTGCTATGATTTGCTTAACATAAGCCTGTTTAGGCTTTTTATTTAATCCTCTTATATTGTACGAGGCTAACATTATTAAACTGATGGAGGGGGGGAGTTACCTAATTTTCCTTTGCCCTTCCTTTTCTTAGCAGCCTTTGGATTTTCCATACCAGAAATTTGCTTATTTTTGAGGTCTTTCTCTTCTTTTTCATCAATCACCTTGAGTTTGTTAACAAGAAGAGGATTCATTGCAACTGGGGAGTCTGTGTCAGATTCTAAGATCTGGTCGGTCTGAAACATTGGGGCAAATGTATTGGAGATAAGCATAGCATTGTTGAGAGTTGGATTAACCGTTCCAGATTTTGCTCCTCTTCCCACAGTTACCCAGTCATTCGAATAGGCCCCTTCATTAGTAATCTTATGAACTGCATTTCCAGACTTTGGTACTGCTGGCGAGCAGTAACCAGCAAAAGATTGCAAATTATCCAAAGTATCCAGCTTTTTCCTGTCTTCAAGGGAAGTTTGCAAAGGACAAGACTTATGTTCTTTAGGAATCCACTGGTAATTAGCTTTAGGACATTTGATAGGAGAATGTCCAAACACAAGACACTTGGGGCAAGAGGGGGGTTTACTTTGGTATTCAACCCCAACCGAGGCAAATGAGTACTCCAAAGATTCATCTTGCTTTAAGGCTACCCGAATAGTTGGAGGAAAGGAGAATGAGGCCTTGACTTCAATACATACTCTAGCAAAGTTCAAAAAGTCATTCTTAGAAGTCATCTCATCCGTGAATAAAGGTTTTCCAATTGAACTAGCAATATAACTAATGCCTTCATCAGACCAATAAGAAAGAGGGATATTGCTGAGTTTGACCCAGATTGGAAAGGAGGTACATTCAGTTTTTGCAAACTCAACTCCTTCTTTCCATCTTTGAAGGACCATTATCTTGGAAGTGAAATGCCAAGGACCAGATGCCAACACATTAACACAGGCCAAAGCTGAATCAAATTTGAATATGTAGTAGCCTTTATTGTGTAGGAAAACATCGGTAAGACCAAACTGACCCCAAAGTCTCTTGGCTATAGGCTCAACAACTTTATAGGGAAGAGAGGATTGCAGGAAGTACCCAACTATACTGGTTGCCCAGATCAGATTGCCTCTTATAAGCATTTCATCTGGAGGTATGACAGATACTATCCCATCTGATGATGAAGAAGTAGGTGGGAGGTACGTTAGTTGCCTAGAAGGCCTAACATTGGTTTTACCAACCACATCACTCCAACTTTTGGCAGGTTTCAGGCCTGAAGCAGGCATTTCCCCTTCTTCGAGGGAAATAGTAGGTGGCTTTGAAAAGACAACCTTTTGGGGACTAGTTTTTGCAAAACATGAGGTTATGGGAAACTGAGCCTGAACTACCGGAAACGAGCTACCACCCACCTCAGGCGCCGGGGCTGGTCCTTCACCCACACATGAGACTTGTTGAAGAGTTCCCCCCAGAAAGCCGGAGGAGCCCAGAGGACTAGGAAAGGAGACCCTCTTTCCATCCGACAAGAATTGTTGAACATCATTGGATGTAATCCCATGAGCTGATAAAAAGGACATTAGATGCAAGTTTTTCTTCCTTTCAAACAGAGCTTCCTCCCTATCTTTTTGAGAAAAATGATGGGCCGCCGAGAAGATTTCCCTAGCATTGGCCCCCAAAGCAGGACCAATATCCATGTTAGGAGATGGAGCATTAGATGAAGAGTCCTCCGAGCTACTAATGGTACCCGTGCCACCCAAAATGGGAGCTGACTCCACCATATCCTCTACACCAAGAAGAGAGGGGAGAGGGACTGGTGAATTCGGATTAGAGACACCATACTCAGCAAAAATATCTTTAGAAAGACTACTTTCTGAGTTCCCTGGAGAGAGGTGATTGTGACTAACCATAACGGAGAGGAGGGAAAAGTAGGAAAGCAAAGAGGGTTGAAGAGCCAAGGGGTGACCGAGAGAACAACAAGATTAAGCAGCAATGGTTAGGAGAGAAAAAGGGGGGGTGGCCGAGAAGCTAGGAAGGTGATGGCCGGAAGCAAGGTGATGGCCGGAAGTAAGGTTTAGAGAGAAGGCAGAGAGGAAATTTTAGAGAGAACATTTTTGACCTTTTGCTTTAGCTGAATCAATCTCCTTCATGTTCTCTTGGTCCCACTTGCTTGGTAAGGCTCACATGAACTTTATGATTAGATCTTTGTTTGGATAGATCTTTCCATAGGCTCGTAGAGAGTTGAGCAGAACATTAAATCTCTCGTAGGTGGCAGTGACGTTTTCTCCTTGAACGTGTGCAAACATCTCATATTGTTGAGTCAAGAGGGATTGTTTGTTTTCTCTGACTTCTTCTGTTCCTTCATGCATGATGAGCAATGCTTCTCAAACCTCCTTTGTTGTTTTACTGTTGACCACATTTTCGAACAGATCATCTTCTAAGGATTGGGATAAGATGTTCTTGGCCTTTTTATCGAGTTGAACAGCTCCCTTTGGGTTTTCTGTCCATTCCCCTTTGACCTTGATATGTATTCTGTTTGGATCTTCTATAGTTGGTGCAAGCTTTGTAGGAGCGTAGGGCCCATTCTGAACAGTTTCAAATAGATCTTCATCTATTGAATCCATGTATGCTTGCATCCGAACTTTCCAGTTGGAGAACTTGTATTTGTTCCACATAGGTGGCTTGCTGCCTCCTCTAGTCTTTGATTCGCTTGGTAAGTGTTCCATTGGATCTACTTAATCTTTATAGGCTATAGAATAGAACTTTCTCTGATACCAATTGTTAGTTCCCGGAGGCACAATAGTTATCTAGAAGGGGGGTTGAATAGATATTTAAAAATCTTTTCGTTTTTAATTTGTCAATTTTGATAATGATTTAAACACAGCGGAATTAATGTTTGTTTGATCTCCCTTTTAGATATAGTGAGTTAATGAGAGTGAGACAGTTATAACAGTTATAGCAGTTATAGTAGTTATAGCAAGAATGTAATAGACACAACAGTTTTAAGTGGTTCAGAACACTTAAAGCTCCTAGTCCACTCTTCTACTCCTCGAGTAGGAAATCCACTAAGGATGACTTTTACGCTTTCTGAATCTCACAGATTCCTTCTAGACCAGCAGTCTAGGAACTTCTTAGTTCACTTTTGAACTCTTCAAGTCCAACAGACTTGGCTCTTCACAGTTCACTTAGAACTCTTCAAGTCCTTCTAACTTTGAACTCTTACTTCAGTTGATTGGTAGTTGTTGTGTTCTTGGTTGGTGCTACTCAGTTGCCGTTAAGCTCTTGTTCGAAAGAATTGAATAACTGTGCAAGCTTTCTCTTTTTCTCAGATCGTAGAGTTGAGCGTTGTGTATTCTTTCTTTTTGTTCAATTGCTTGTTTGCTTTTATCATCTGCAGATGTCTTGCATATATGTGATCTTTGAAATCTGCTCGTTGAATCCATCCGTTGAAGCATTTAATGCATTTGACGTTTCTGAACTTTGATGGAGACTTTTCTGTATATCTTCTGAAATGCATTCTCACCTAGCACCTGAAAAGGTGTTTTTCATATGTCCCGTGATCCTTTCCTTAGCTTCTTCAATACGTCTTTTTGTTGCATAGTAAGGATATTTTCATGCCATTAGGACTGATGATTACTTCAACATTTGTTACCCATTCCACATTTATTAAGATTTAATCTCTGAACAAACGATCAGGGCCCACAACTTCTGACACAGCCAGATGATACTCTACGATTCTTATCGTGGTGTCTTGCCACCTTAGTGCTGAATGCAACCAAACGAGAACACTACGATTTATCTTAAGGGCTGACACACTACAATCTTCACTTGCTTGTCTTTCAAACTCTACATTTTCAAGAGCACACTGTGATCTTTGAGTTGGCTTCGACAAACGTCGAGACCGCACTACGATCTCTAAGTTGGCTTCGACAAACATATGGACCACACTACGATCTCTGTAGAGGCCCTTCAAGGCAGACATACTACGATCCTCGATACTCTATGATTATGCCTTGGCTTCTGCAAGTTCTTGACCAGCTCAATAGACTGTAATTTTTTTTTTTTTTTTTTTGTTATCCGTGGGTTTCCGACCCGCAGGGCCGACTAATCCCCCGAGCCCAGTACCAGAGCGATTTGCTACCCGACTTGCGCCAGGGGTACCGTGGCCACCATGACCATTTCTGGATTAACATTTGTTGCTAGCGGGGATCGAACTGAAGACGTCCGGGTTTTACGACTCGCCCCAATCAATCCTTAACCGCTGCGCCAAATGCTGGTGGTTATTAAACTGCAATTTTATTGAAGCCTATCTATTACATTTTATAGATCATCCTAACATCTTTGATCTCTTTATCTATACATTCATTTACATAATGATAAACATTGAAAGCTTAGATCAACCTAACAATTTGATCTATCACTAGGTCCTTGTACATACATTCTTGGAAGGACTTTACATATAATCATGAGCATTAACTTTAAACATCAAATCACAATATGCACTCTTCCAACATTGATCATTTAACCACCAGCATTTGGCGCAGCGGTTAAGGATTGATTGGGGGCGAGCCGTAAACCCGGACGTCTTCAGTTCGAACCCCGCTAGCAACAAGTGTTAAACCAGAAATGGTCCTGGTGGCCACGGACCGCCAGCGCAAGCTGGTTCAAAGAAAAGGCTGGTCCGGGCTCGTGGAGATTTAGTCCGACTGCGGTTGGGATACTCCCGGTTATCAAAAAAAAAAACATTGATCATTTAAAACATGATTTTAAATATTTTAAAAATAGTTGAAGGGTAAAATAAATGTTTTAAAAATATTTTGAGTTATTATTAATAACTTAGATATTTTGTCAAGTATTTCATTAATATTTTTATATTATTTAAATATTAATACAATTATTTTATAGTTAAATCATTTAAAAATGATTTCAATGTTTGAAAAATTATGATAAATTATAATAATTATTTAAATATTATTATAAGCCCTTGAAAAATAATATGATTAATATTTTAATTTATTGAAGTTGCAGAATAGAGTTTAAGTAAATACAAACACGATTATTACTCGATAAAGCCGTCGGTACACCGAAATGTTACCAAAGTTTGACCTAGACTTATATAAATTGACCTGATAAATAATTATTTATGTTAGAATGACTACTATAACTATGTGACAATGTGTTTAAGCTATATGATAACTGCAAATAGCAGTGTTATGTGTTATGATAAATTATTCTGATCAAAAGAATAATCTTATGAATGATAGGTTTAAGTATAAAAGATAAAACTAGGTTGTGTAAGAACAGGAAAGTATCTTTACTCTTTGTATCTACTTATGCAATACTCCTGCGTAAGTAAGTTATCGAATTATACACTTATTATATAAGTTATTAAACTCTACTGTCATCGATCAGTATTTCAACATTAGTACCCATGCCAGTTATCAAATTCTATTCGTTTACCAATACAGTAGTAATGTATGATCAATGTATACCTGTTTATAGATATTTAAGTTAGATTATACAAGTGCCTTCACTTGGATAATGATTGTATTTAGTCTCATGTCGGTACATACCTAAATAGTTTTCAGATATATATATATATATATATATATATATATATATATATAGAATAAAGATCAGGTCCGGACTCCCGGACGGGAGAAAATCCGGACCTGAAAAAAAATTTTTTTTTTTTTTTTTTTTTGTAGAACAACTAAAAAAAAAAAAAAAATTTATGGAAGTGAAATTTTTCCAAAATAAAGTGTTTTGGGTGTGTTTTTAACACCCACACCAACCAATGTATGTACAGTCTGCCCAGACTGTACAGACATGTTTTGTTATAGGCATCCAAATCACGCCCAAAACACTGTATAATGTAAAAATTCCAATTCCATAAATTTTTTTTTTTTTTTTAGTTGTTTCAAAAAAAAAAAAGCAAAAAAAAAAAAAAAAAAAGGTCCGGATTTTACACCTGTCCGGGAGTCCGGACAGGATCCGGACCCTATATATATATATATATATATATATATATATATATATATATATATATATATATATATATATATATATATATATATATATATATATATATATATGTGTGTGTGTGTGTGTGTGTGTGTGTGTGTGTGTGTGTGTGTGTGTGTGTGTGCATGCGTGTGTGTGTGTGTGTGTTATTTAAAACTGTCTAAGCTATTTAACTCAGCTAACATAGAATGAAAAATATTGTAGATCATGAAAGAATGTTATTATTATTTCATTGAATCATTTTAATTCTGATTCCAGATTAATTATAAACATCCTGAACAGGGAAATATTTTATGCGCTAAAGGCGGACCAGCTGACGAATTTATCGCTCAAACACGTAGTATTAATCGATACAGGGCATAACGGGCTGATCACCTTCCGTGTCCGTGAGACATGACGGTTTTCAGATGAAGTACTGTTTAACCTTTTCAAAAATTAAAAAAATAAAGTTCATAGTTTATTAAACTGTTACTCATTTATAGTCAGTACGTAGTTTCAAAAATGAAATAAAATTGATATGTAGTTTAGTATTGTTTCAGCTTACTTCACATCTATTTCTTCATTGTAGAAATGTCGTCCAAAGAAAACATTCAAACCTTTCAGATAATCTTTATTCATTGCTATTACTTGTTGGGCACTCAAATGCTCATTATTGCTTTAAATTTAAATTATGTTGTTATGACTGCTTGTAGTAAGATAATATAATATTTATCATGTAATGCAAGACATAAAGGTTCTCGAGACTGGGAAGGTAGATAACTTTTATATAATAATTTTGTTTAATTAATACATTAAGTAGTTGAATGAATGTTATCGTGGATCACCAAGTACGAGTTTCAAGTACTCGGATTTGGGGGCGTCACAAGTTGTTATCAAAGCTTTAGGTTAGAAACCTTAGGTGGGAGTAGACCTTAGACTATAAACTTAGGACAGGGGGAAACGTTGAAAATATAAGTAACTCAAATAGAGTTTAAAGGAGATGAATTAAAAAAATTCATCGTAAAAAAAATAAAAGATAACTTATATAGAACTATTATTTGTTGTGTGTATATAATATATGTATTAATCAAAATAATTTATGTGTAGATGTCAGGCGGAAAAAGGATTATTGTATGCTTATAACATGAAGAAGGATAAAATCAATACACCCGAGCTAATATCGAAGCCAATAGCTGAAGTACAGGCTCACGTTGAAAGTAACCTTGATGAAGTGATTATTTTGGAAAATATAGAACCAGACCTAGAAATGGTAGAACTAACAGATAGTGATTCGTACACCGAAGTTGGAGCTGATCAAGCAACAACCGATGTGAAGAATCTGCGGGACCAGGTTTCTTCTTTAGAAAATTTGTTGGAAATAGAAAAACTATTTAATAGTCAATTGCAGAAGGCGTTGATAGAAATAATGGAAGAACAAGATAAGCTTAAGATCCAAATAGATCAGATAGGTGCTAAAAGCAGAATATCAGGTGCAACTCCGAGCGAGAAGGGGAAAAGAAAGATAAACGACCGTGAGTTTAAAAATTCTAAAAATCTTAGCAAAATAGTAAAGTGTAGAAATCCATTACTCAAATTCAACTTTTCATCATAGTTTGCTTCATCTTGGATTTGCAGCTGTGGTATACCGTATTTGGAATGAACGTAACGCTAGGATTTTCAGTCTAAAGTCCTGTTCTGCTCATATTCTTGTCACTGACATCCTTCATTTGCTAAAATGTCAACTTCATTCAAATGCAAAATTCCAAAAACTAAAATCAAGATATGGTTTGGATCATTTTTCTTTAAACAATGTTCTATTATAGTTTTCTCTTGCTATGGTTGATGCTGTTGCAGAAGTTGTGGGGGTTTCTGTTTCGCACTCTGGTTGGTATTGGCAGGGTTTGGCTGTTCTGCTACAGGTGTGGTAGCTAGGATCGCTCTGCTTTTGGTCCTTGCTTAGTTTGTTGGTTTGCTGCACTTGGAACTGTTGGTCTTGCTAGGATCTATAAGATCCTTCTTGGATTTTTCTGCAGTCTTGGATTTATCCTCCTTTTGTCTGCTTGCTGAAGCCAAGGGAAGAGCTTCTTTATTTGCAGCTGTTGATTATGTTGCAGATTTTGTTGCTCGAGCCTCTATCTGTTATGCTGAGTTTGCTAGTTTGGCTGTCTGCTATCAAAGTTTCTAGTATGGCTGTCTGCTAGGTTGCAGGTCGAATGCTGGAGCTGGTTCCTGGTGTGTTGTGGTAGCCTGCTAAGTCTGCCAGTAGCCTGCTAGTGGCAGTTTTGCCTACTAGTGATCGCTATTGCAGATGTTATTGGTTGAGTTGCTTCTTGACAGTTGCTTCCTTGGTTGGCTTTGGACAACTGGTTCTGAGCGTTTGGGGGTACTGCTACAGTTCTGGTCTAGGCATCTTGATGCAGGCGTGGTCTAGCTCTGCAGCAGTGGGATCTTTCACTCTACTCCTTGGATGATTGTAGTGTTGTTGTAGCTGGTTAACATTGCTGGGTTTTCTGCTTCTGCTGCTGATCGGGTCTTGGGTTTACAGCTGCTACTTATCTGGTTTTGGCTGTCTGGTCTCGGCAGTAGGAGGATTTTATTGCTGTTGTGGTTATGACGCCTCTTGTTTAGTCTAGCTTTTGTATCAGTTAGATGTTGCTCCTGTTAGGCTGTCTGTTAAGATGCCTGTGCTGCAGGTTCTCGAAAGCTTTTTTATGTGCTATGCTGGGTTTGCAGTAGCTGTGCTGGGCGGTGGGGCTATTTGTGCTGCTGTGGTTGTCTGGGTAGCTGTGTCTGTTTCTGCAGCTGGAGTCAAATTCTAATATCTCGGCAGCTGGTTTTGTTGAGGAATGGCTGTTGCTGGCCTCCTATCTGATTTCTCTGTGCCACTGTTGCTTATGCTAGTTTTGACTGTTTGGACAGACTGCTGGTTGACTGCTTGGAAAGTCTGCTGGATGAGGGTTCACCTGTTGAGTCTGGTTGGGTGCTTTTGGTTTAATTTTGGGGCTGTGACCTGCTATGATCTGAAGCTTTTGTCGATGAGGGGTTTTGAGCAGACCTTTGTTTTGCCATAATTCACACGATCGGACGATAATCGTCAAATTAAAGAAATTCTCAAAATAGAAGTCAGATTTTGATATTGAACTCGGGAATGTTGGTTTTCGATGGAGACAAATGGTGCTACACGGTGCTACAGTTCACACAAACATTCAATTGAAATGCCTCAAAAGAATGAATATGTCTTATAAATATTCCAAAACAATACTAACATTCCCCAAGTTCTTTATAACCGTTACATTCGTTCTTGTCATAATATTAAATATTATCATTACAAATCTATACTATTACATAAGTAACCTACAGATTTGCCTTAGCCTCTTCTTTATCCTTGTCAATCCTTCGGTCAGTTCAGTCTAAGTTGCATTCACATGGTTCAAGCAAGAGTGAGCATAACAAGCTCAACAAGTACAACAATTTCTTTTATACGACATGCTTGAAACATAGGAATCATATATCTTCAGTAACTAAACAATAGTTACGAAGTACTATCGATAATTCAAAATAGCATTTCGTTTCCTTCAAAACATTTTACAACAACAAGTCCGTAAGTCTGGTATATCTTACGAGCACTTCTAGGTGATCAGCCCATAGTACTCTATGTTGATCAACACTACATCCATTAAACGTGTGTACGTTTAAGTTTTGGCAACCTCGCGTGCCCATCGAATAATCGATGAAAAATACATTTGTTTATTCATAATCAAGCTTACCTTGAATCCGTACCAAATAATTGGTGTAGGATAGCGTTATCAATTCTATATTGAAAGACTTGTAAATAAATCAATCAACTCTTCAAGATTAGTTTAGCCGAGATAAAACTGGCATCGACCCTTTAGTAAAACGGTTCATGCATCTCATCAAAGAGAACTTGGCTAACACGAAGGTTAGACAAACGTTTAAGAAAAACTTGCCTTCACCGTCTGCTACAGTAAAATAACTCTTCCTTTAAGTCTTTACAATCTCTACAATACATAATCACGTAACATACTACATTTGGTCATGAATGGACATACATGGTTCCTAATGAATCTTACCCTTCTTCTCAATCTAATCCTGTATTAGATATGTTATTATTGGTTCCGACTTGCCATTATACTTTACAATGTTCTTACTAACTTCTTTCTCTTCTATAATTTAACTGAAATTATTTCATTAATACAACTCGGTTTGAGTTAACCATCCTTCCTCACGGCTTACTAATGTTGCTACGTTATTTGAAACTCGATCGTCATTTGTTAAGTACACTTTATTTCATTCTGTTTACGTTCATGTATTACTTAACAACTTTTAGTTGTAACTCTTAACATTATATGCCTTATCATTATTGAATACGGTTCACATTCTTTATACTTTACATTCGTTGTTTAATTACTCATTAAACAACATTAAATTCCTAAAGTCATCACTATAACAGTGATTTAGGAAAGGTCTTATCATGTTCATTAAGTAATTACATGACCCATACTGGTATTGAAAACCATTGGATTCATAATCAACTTGTTCAACAAATTTGTACAGCCGGCTTATCACATTACGTTGTTCTCATTACGTTCATCTTCAAGTGATTATTAACCTTTAATCATCATGCATTAGGTGTCTAACAATGCTATAACAATGTTATATTAACACCTTAGGTCATTACTAATGAGTTATCTTTACTTCTATACTTGTAAACATACTTGTAAACATTCTTGGCTATCTCATGGTTGTGCTGGACTGGTCTGCTGTCTGTGCTGGGCTGGCCTGCTGTCTGGTCTGGTGCAGTAGCTGCTGTGCTGAGGTCTGGTCTGGTGCAGGAGCTACTTTGCTAAAGTCTGGTCTGGTCTGCTATGATGAGGTCTGGTCTCCCTGCCGCTATGTGGTCTGGTCTTGTCTGCTAGACAGCCTGCTATTATGATTATGAGTTTGAGTCTATGAAGGACTGCTGGTATTGAGTATGGGTGTTGCTGGGGTGGTTTGGCTTGCTGGGGTTTGTTGCTATTGTGGCATTTTTCTGTGCATTTATCCAAAGGGCTGAGTATTATAATTTGGTCTGTGCAACTGTCATATGGGATTATTTGTAATTGTTGTAGCTAAGTTGTGTTTTCTGCATCTTCTGCTGAGTCTCTGCTGCTGTTTGGTTACTGCTGATCCTGCTGATGCAGTTATTTCCCATAAACTGGTTGTTACTGCTTTGGTAGGTTGTAGTGTATCTGTTGCTATGGGTCTAGTGTTGAGGGTGATATGTTGCTGCTGCTCCAAGTTGGGAGCTGCTGGGTTTTGGATGCTACTGCCAACGGGTTGGGCGAGCCCTCCTTCTGTAACTATGCATTGCTGCTGGTTTGACTGTTAGTGGTTAAAGGGGCTTGTTGTGTTTGGTGGGCAGACTTGACCATGGGTTACCTATACACTGCTACTGATTTAGGCGCTGCTGCCTTTACCATCTGGTTCAGTGGCTGAAAAGTTTAGTTAGGTAAGATATACATCTGCAGGTTTGTGCTAAATGGGATGGTTTATACTCCTCCTGCAGCACCAGTTGGGATGCTTGACCCTGCAGCTTGTTAGTGCAGCTGTTGGGCAGGGTTCTGCTTCATGTTGCAGCTGTGTTGCCGGGCTCATATGGCTGCTAGTTCTCTGTTGGGCTCAGTTCTCGGATCACATGTTCATGTCATTAGCCTTTTGGAAAATTTATTCTATTTGTAATATGTTAGGTTGATTATTTCTGTCTTAGTTTGGTTGGGCATTGTGCCTTTAATCCTTTATAGTCATGACATCATAGGGCATGTCCTATGATGTCTATGCTATATTCTGATTGGGTTTTCCATGAATTTTGTAATTTCCCTTTCTTTTAATACAGTTTAAATTTAGCAAAAAAAAAAACTCTGGGACTAGCGCCGCGGCGCCACACTTAACTCTGCATCTCACGCTGTGGCTCGAGTTAGTAGTAGGCAATGACACTATGCCCGGTGTTGCGGCGCCACCATTTGGCCTTGGAAAAATTTTGCAGATTTTTTATTTTGTGAACTTCCCAGACGCGTAACTTCTTCGTTATAAGTTCGAATTGACTAGTTCAATAGCATACAGTTCACAAATTACATACCCTATGCATTCATGCAATAATTTTATCAATTTAACTTCGTTTGCTCAAATTTCACCTATTAGTTCATTTTTAACGAAAACGATAAACGTTCGTGAACGTTCGACGCTCGTTTCTTCGTTCTAAGTCAGAATTCGGTCATTCTCGAGTCTGCAACTCTATAATGACAAATAAGACTTGACTCCATTGAAAACCAATGTTTCTAAGCTCAATATCAAAATTCGACTTCCATTCCGAGAATTTTACGAACTCGACAAATTTTTTCTAATCTTGTGAATTCCGGCGTAACTTCATTGCTTATGAGTTGTTCATCGTTTTAAATGGTTTCAATCCATCATATTAACATCTTGACATACATACTTCATTAACTTATTGACATGATAAGTTATTCCTTGTTTCTTCATTAGTCTATAACTTATAAAAGTATAAACTACTTATAAATTCACTTTGCATGACTTATCATAGCTTAAATCTTTTAACCATAATCCTTACTTCTTATTATCATACAACCTTATTATTTCAACATAAAACAAGTTCCTACAAGTTCTTCCTTGTTTCATAACTTATATGAACAAAGTGCTTATTCACGGCTTATTAATACTTAAGTCATTTGATTAATCATTATTACTTCTTCTTAGCATACATGTCCTACCACTACCCACTTCTCTATCAAATGAAGAGAAAGAGATTCATGGTTTAATTTCATACCCTTGATAATTCCTTGGTTAAGCTTTAATCTCCTTCTTGCTTCTTGAAAATCTCACAATGGAAGATTGACTTATAAGTGCTTATTCTCTATAACCAATAAGTTTCTTAACTTGAGAGGAGTTGGGAGAAACTTTTCAACCAACAAATGAAGTGAGGCTTCTCTATTTATAGGCAATCCTAAGTTAGGGCATTATGGACATTTAGGCCATCCTACCTCCTTAGTTAACCTCCTCAACTTCCACCTCCTTACTATTCATAACCTAGCAACCAAGTAAACTTGCTAGCTACTTCTATTTCTTGGCCATCACAACACTTGGTCACCACACAAAATGTTTTCCCATCAAGTCTACCCATTTCTCACTTGGTTTGCCCCATGGATCATAGCTTAATCACATTGGGCTTGCTACTTATCTAGCCTATTTCTTATTGGGCTTATGCTACAATAGATTGGACTTATGATTTATCAAACACTTGTGATTGAGTATCACATTCTATTAGTCTTCTATTATTAAGCTAATAATCCTACAAGTCCATTACATTTAATTAACAACTTAACATATATACACCACGTATAATTCTCGTATGCTAACTCGTATACTAATTCGTAATATACGATATTCTATTCTTCATACTCGTATTATACCTCGTATAATACCTATGTATTATACAATCATTGCTTTAATTCATTATACGCATTTAAATTCCTTCTGGGAATTCATTTTCCCTAATCGTTAGGTGTTTAAGTCCGCAGGCGAAAAATTGCGTTTGCCATAACTGAAATATTATTGGATATTCCATCTTGTCTTAGAATTCTATCATTACGTATTTTTCGGAAGTTCAAAAATAATTCCCGAGCATAAATGCGTGAATAGTGTTTTTTGAAAAATTTCTCAGAAAGCTTTTATTTTCGTCTTGGAAATTCAAACACTTTAATTCTATCACGTAGCCAAAATACTACGACATTCCGACATATCTAGGTCATATAACGACCCTCAATTAGCTTACTCCATAAATAATCAATTTAATTTTCATTTAATCCACATAATAAAAATAAAAATTTAATTCTCAAAAATCCGATTTTTCTGGGGCATTATAGAATATAAGTTATTAATACTGAAGCGATCAATGATAATAAGTCGTAAAGGCAAATAAGTACTTGAAACGAGTTTCATTAAGTAAGTATGATTCAGAATACGAAGGGAAGGATAGTTAATTGATAATGAATTAATTAACTTAACATAGCATTTTTCAAAGATGGCAATAACGTTGCGAGTTACAACTAAATGTTGATGAATATTACGTGAATGCGAATGGTATGCAGTAAATGTACTTAACCATTGACGACCGAGCTTCAATTAATAATATGAGAACGTTAGCCGGTGTTGGATCTTTTCTCGAAGAAGGTGAATGCTCTGGGCCGGCTTATGCTGGGACCCTCTCGGGGGCAAGAGGAACCCCTATTACTGCAACCACGGACTGTCTCCCTGTAGTGAAATCTTGGAGCAATATAGTGGCCCAGGCAGCTCCGGCAGCTCCATCTCTGAAGCTTGATTTCTTCCCTCCCTCCCCTCCCTGCTCGGATAATGGTTCAACCTTTATTCGGCCACCTCCTGAGATCCTGCTCCAAGGTAACTCTCTTTGGTCCTCTTGTCTGGTGGGTGGGTTTCTACATTCCAAAATGCCGTTTAAGCTTGTGGAAGCCAATGTTCATAAATTATGGGATAAATATGGCCTGAAAAGTGTATTTCTGCAAGAAGGGGGTTTCTTTGTCTTTAAATTTGCAAAGCCGGAGGACCGTGAGAATGTGCTTGCTCTTGGTCCTTGGTATATTTCTAATAATCTGCTATGTCTTAAACAATGGAAGGAAGGCATGGACTTCCACTTTAACTCCTGTACAAAAGCTCCGGTCTGGGTTAAATTCCACAACATCCCCATGTCTTACTGGTCTTCTGCTGGGCTCAGTTACCTTGCGAGTGGGGTTGGTGTTCCGCTGTTTGTAGATAAAATCACAGAAAAATTAGAACCTATGCATTTTACTCGGATATGTATTGAAGTAACACCCTCTTCGGCTCTTCCTGGATCGTTAGAAGTGGCTGTTCTTGATGAAGTTACTAATTCTGAAAAGTTTGTAACTGTCAGAGTGGAATACCAGAACAAGCCACAAATTTGTTCCCACTGTAAAACCTTTGGGCACTCTCTCCTTCGTTGTCCTAAAGCGAATTATCGATGGTTGCCAAAAGTTCTCAACGCTTCTACAGACTCTCCTCCGGTTGCATCTGCTATTCCTCCTACCCCTGCTGCTCCTGCTGGCCTTATCTCTCCTCTTGCTATCCCTCAGTCTGTATCTTCTCTTACGGACTGGACCTTGGTGGCTAAAGGACCTAAACAGCAAGCTTCCAACAGTTGTTCCCCCTTGGTCAGTAGCTCCAACTTCTTTAAGCCTATTGCTGGGGCTGGGGAAGCTATGGAGGGTTTCTCGGACACTGACTTTTCTCCTTCTCCTAATCCCCTTGTGGGAAAGTTAAAAATGGTTTATGAAAAGGCTGGTCGTGACCTAAAGGCGAAAGCTCGAGCTGGTTTGATTCCGGGCCAGTCTCCAAAGAAAAAAAATTAAAGGAGGGGGGCGTCCTGCTCCACTTTAAACTTAACCGTTTTATGGTTAATTTTTGCTTTATGAACATTAGAGGTGTAAATATGAAGTCCAAGCAGGATAGTGTCCTTGCTCTTTTGCGTAAGCATAATATTTCTTTTGTTGGCCTAGTTGAAACTAGAGTCGAAAGCCCAAAAGCCAATGTTATTTCCAAAGCTATATGTAGCAATTGGTGTTGGCATTTTAATTATGAGCATCATGTGAATGGGAGAATCTGGGTTGGATGGGACCCTTCGCTTTGGACTGTAAATATTATTTCTAAATCTTCTCAATTTATGCATTGCTTAGTTTTATCTGTTGCCTCATCTATGCAGTTTTTTGTCACCTTTGTTTATGGTTTTAATACCCCCTCTGAGAGGAAATCTCTTTGGGTTGACCTCCGCTCCCCGTGTAACTCGATCAATTTGCCTTGGTGTTTGCTTGGGGATTTTAACGAGGTTCTATCTGTTACTGAAATAAAGGGTGGAGTTGAATCTTGGAATGGGGGTATGCAGGACTTCCTGGACTGCACTACTGATATTCTCTTGTCTGATATTCGTACGGTTGGGCCTATTCACACTTGGTGGAATTCTAGTGACACTAAACCCCAGTACAAAAAGCTTGATAGAGTTATGGTCAACTGTGATTGGTTACATCACTTCCATGCTTCTCAGGTTATTTTCCCTCCTCGGGACCTCTCGGATCATTGCCCAGCGGTGGTTCAAACTGGTCTGACCTTGCCTAGAGTTCCCAAGCCTTTCCAGTTTTTTAATTTCCTTGGTGAGCTTGAAAACTTCCATGAGGTTGTCCAATCTGCTTGGAATATCCATACCTCTAGGGATCCTCTTCAGGTTTTAGCTGGGAAGCTTAGATCGGTCAAATGGGCTCTCTCCACTCTGAACAAAGATAATGGTAATATTTCCTCTAATGTTGATAAGGCCAGAGCTATCCTCCATATTACGCAGAATGCTATTGCTTCTAATCCGAATGATCCCTCTCTCCTTAAGGCTCAAAGGCTTCATTCTGGAAATTTGTGGTGTGCCCTTAGATGTGAAGAGAAATTTCTTAAGCAAAAATCAAGAATCCAATGGCTTAAGGATGGGGACAAAAACTCGGGCTACTTCTTCAATCAAATTAAGAATAGATGGAATCAAAATAAAATTCTTGCTATTGAAAATGAGGCAGGTGTCCTCTTTACTGGTCAAAAGGATATCCTAAATATTGCAGTGGACCACTTTACCTCCTTGCTGGGCTCTCTTCCTATAGAGGAGGACCCCGATCTAATGGATCTTTCCCCCTATGTTTCCAATATTGTTACTGATTCTCAAGCCTCTTGAATGGAGAGAGACATTCCTGATTGCGAAATTTTGACAACTCTGAAGTCGATGAAGAAAAATAAGAGCCCTGGTCCTGATGGCTTCAATGTGAATTTTTTCCTTCTGGTTTGGGATATTGTCGGTCGTGATTTTACTTTGGCTGTTCAATCCTTTTTCAAAAAGGGCTGTCTCCTCAGGGGTACTAACTCTACAGCTATCGCTTTGGTCCCTAAGGTTCTTAATCCTACCTCCATGACTGACTATAGGCCTATTTCCTGCTGTAACACAACTTATAAGTGCTTTGCCAAAATTATTGCTGTTAGGCTCAAGGGTATTCTTCCCTCCCTAATATCTCCCTCTCAATCTGCTTTTATTCCGGGTAGGAGGATTGGTGATAATATTCTTCTGGCTCAAGAGTTATTCAGAAACTATCATAGGCCCTCTGGCCAGTCTCGGTGTGCCATGAAAATTGATCTTCGTAAGGCCTTTGATTCGGTGTCTTGGAATTTCATGCTTGCCGCTCTGCGCCTTTTCAAATTTCCTCCCAAGTTCATCTACTGGATAAAGGATTGTATTTGTTCTACTTTTTACTCTGTTAGAGTGAATGGTGCCCTTTGTGGGTATTTCAAAGGGTCCAAGGGCTTGCGTCAAGGAGATCCTCTCTCCATATCTATTTATTATTGCTATGGAAGTCCTTTCGATTATTCTCTTAAAGGAAACCAGGGCCCATTCTTTCAAGCATCATTGGAAAACAAAGTCTATCTCCTTATCCCATTTGTGCTTTGCTGATGATCTGCTTATTTTTTGTCATGGTGATGTGAACTCGGTCAGGGTCATCAAACTATGTTTAGATCACTTCTCGTCTCTCTCGGGATTACATGTTAATGATTCGAAGAGTATGTGCTTTCTTTCCAATGTCTCTCCTCTTCATGCTGAGGTAATCTACAATTCTATTGGGTTTCAAGTGGGTCGGTTCCCTGCTAAATTCCTTGGAGTCCCTCTGATCACCTCGA
Source organism: Panax japonicus (assembly GCA_020205505.1). Classification (NCBI taxonomy): domain Eukaryota; kingdom Viridiplantae; phylum Streptophyta; class Magnoliopsida; order Apiales; family Araliaceae; genus Panax; species Panax japonicus. Next base: position 47,240,580 of record CM035095.1, on the reverse strand, counting down.
AGCTCAGCCTTGCTGATTGCCATCCTCTGTTAGAAAAGGTTAAATCCAAGATTTCTTCATGGACTAATAGATTCCTTTCCTATTCTTGACGCCTTCAGCTTATTAAATCGGTTGTCTTTGCTATCCAATCTTATTGGTCTATCCACTTCATTCTCCCAGCATCTGTACTTAAAGATCTTAAGTCCACTATGAGCAGATTCTTATGGAAAGGCACCTCTATGTTGAAATTTGGAGCCAAAGTTGCCTGGAGTAAAATTGCGCTTCCTTATTCTGAAGGAGGTCTAGCTATAAAGCAATTGGAGGACTGGAATAAAGATCTAATCTTGCTTCAGCTTTGGAGAGTAGTTAATCCTAATTCTCAGTCTCTTTGGGCTTCTTGGGTTAGAGTATATCATTTAAGCTCTAAACACTTTTGGGTTCTGAAGACCCCAAATGACTGCTCATGGATATGGAGAAAGATTCTGCAGCTGAGACCTCTTGCTATGAACCATATTCGGTTCCGTATTGGTAATGGGGAAAGTACTAGTCTGTGGTTCGATCCTTGGCTAAATGCGAACCCTCTAGCTGCAAGCTCTCATTCCTCTTTGATCATAAATTCTGATTTGGGTCCCAATGCAACTGTAAGTGATATTATTAGAGATTCCTCCTGGCACCTCCCCTCCTCTAATCATAATGATTTTATTGTCTTTCGGGATTCATTTGATCTCAATAGGGTTTGTGACTCTTCTAAACCGGATGAGATTCTATGGGATTCTGTGAATTCTAATGAGGTAAAAGCTTCTACTCTATGGCGTTCTATTAGACAGGTGGGAGTTGTTGTTTTTTGGGACAAATTAGTGTGGCCTAAGATCCTGATTCCCCGGTACTCTTTTACCCTCTGGTTGGCTTTCCATCAAGGGTTACGTACAATGGACAGATTGATCAGTTTTGGAATGTCTGTCAATCCCTCATGTGTTCTCTTCTCTTCCCAATCGGAAACCTTTGATCACTTATTCTTCCACTGTGACTACTCTTTTAGGGTCCTACTTTCTGTTCTTCGGCACTGTGGGTGGAGGGGTTCTAGTCGGTCTTGGAGCTCCATTACGGGCTACCTCATTCATTATTCAAATCCATCTTTCCATCACAGTTTACTTCATCTTGGGTTCGCAGCGGTGGTATACCATATTTGGAATGAGCGAAATGCGTGAATTTTCAGTCATAAGTCTTGCTCAGTTCGAAACCTAGTCACCGACATCCTTCATGTGCTCAAATGTAAACTTCATACAAATGCAAGATTCCAAAAAATTAAGACAAGTTATGGTCTTAGGCATCTTTCTTTAAACAATTCTTGACAGGTTCTGCTGTTGCTATCCTGTGACTGGTTATCCTGCTTTATCTAGGCTGCGGGATTGGTATGCTTTGTGTCATGACTTCTTGGCTGATGTTGCTTTGGTCTACTGTGTACAATGCCTTCTCTGATGTTGTTATATTAATGGTTGATGCTGCTGGGGAGTTGTTTCTTATAGTTAATGCTTATTTGCTCTTCGGTTGCACAATCTGGGTTAGCGCTGTTGTAGGGAGCTCTTCTGGTGATGTTGTTTTGGATGCTGTTGCAGGTTATTTAGCTGGTTTAGCTGAGTTCTATGTACAGTTGTTGTGTTGCAATATGGTTCTGTTGCTGGGCCTGCTGGTTCAAATTTGGGTATGCTCTGTGGGGCCCTTCTGCTTGTTGTAGCTGTTCTTGTGATGCTGATGTGATCATGGGTCTGAGCTGTACATGGTTCTATCAAATTCATGTTTGCTGAGCTGAATTTGGTTTGGGATTTTGGTTTGTAGCCTGTTCCGAATTGCTGCAGTCAGTGGTTATCCAGATGCATTCTGTGGTCCTTCGGGATCTGTTGCTGGTCTTTTAGCTGATGGCTGCATTTTGCTTTGCTGCTGGCTTCTCGGCAGCTGTTGGATCATGGCTGGGTTGTTTTGCTATGGGGTTTGGTTTTTGTTGTGGGTTGGCGGGTCAGTTGCTGCTGGTGTCTGGGTAGCTACAGCTCTACTGGCTGCTACTGATGTTTCTGATGCTCTGTCTGTGCACCTGTCGCTGTGCTTGGTGGCTGCAAAGCTATTTTCGTGGGCTGTTGCTATTGGGAGCTCTTTTCCTGCATGGGTTGGAGGTGTATAGCAGATGCAGCAGGTGTGTTGGTGGGCTGGCACGTGTCTTGTGCTTGGTTTGCTGACTGCTTTCTTTTGCTGCTGTGGTCTTGGTTCTACTTGGTTATTCTAACAGCTTCCTTCCTATCTGGTGTGGTAGAGCAACTGCAGTTCCCTTGGCTTCGTGTATCTGGAACACCTGGTCTTGTGTGGTCTGCAGTTCTATTGCCCTGCTCTGTCATGGCAGTTTAGTACGGTGTTTGAGCTGTTCTTCTGCATGCACCCATTATGGGTTGGTTTTGCTTGGTTTAATTTTAATTAATTTTCCTTCAGGTTTGGTATGATGCATTTTGTATTGACTGTTTCAAGCCAGTTCTTTGGTTGTTTATTGTTGTTGTTTGTCTCTTATTGAATCCTAGTCTGCTAGTGACTAGCTTGGGTTTACTACTGCCATCATAGGGCATGTCCTATGATGGTTATGGTATACTGCTTGGGGTTTGACCCCCGTACTTTGTACTTATTCTTTCTTTTATTTCAGTCTAAATTTAGCAAAAAAAAAAAAATTAACTCGAAACGAGTTGTATTAATAAAGTATTTTCAGTTAAGTTATAGAAGAGAACAAAATTGGTAAGAACAATGTAAATTATAACGGCAAGCCGGAACCAATAATAACAAATCTAATATATAATTAGATCGAGAAGAAGGGTAAAATTCATTAGGAACCATGTATGTTCATTCATGACCTAATGTGGTATGTTATGTGGTTATGTGTTGTAGAGACCATAAAGACTCAAAGGAAAAGTATTTTACTATAGCAGACGTTGAAGGCATGTTTTTCTTAAATGCTTGTCTAACCTTCGTGTTAGTCAAGTTTTCTGTGATTCATGTTATGAGATGCATGAACTATTTTACTAAAGGGTCGATGCAAGTTTTACCTCAGCTAGACTAATCTTGAAGAGTTAATGGATTTATTTACAAGTCTTTCAATATAGAATTGCTAATGCTATCCTACGCCAATTGTGTGGTACGGATTCAAGGTAAGCTTGACTATGAATAAACAAATGTATTTTTCATCGATTACTCGATTGGCACGCGAGGTTGCCACAAGTTAAACGTACACACATTTAATGAATGTAGTGTTGATCAATATAGAGTACTATAGATTGATCACCTAGAAGTGCTCGTAAGCTTTGTAGGACTTACGGACTTAGTGTCGGGTTGTCCTTTTCAAAGAAAATATGAAATGCTCATGGTCTTGGACCAGAATTGATGTTTTACTGAATATTGTCATTGTAAAACATTTTGAAGGAAAAGAAATGCTATTTTGAATTATTGATAGTACTTCATAACTATTATCCAATTATTGAAGATATACTATTCCTATGTTTTAAGCATGCTGTTTAGATGAAATTGTTGTACTTGTTGAGCTTGTTATGCTCACTCTTGCTTGAACCATATGAATGCAGCTAAAGACGAGCGAAGAGAGGTTTCTAGTAGGGATAAAGGCAAGGCGAAGATGAATGATTAGTTTATCTTGTAATAGACTAGTAAGTATATGTATTATATTATGATGAACAAAGAATGTAATGGTTTAAGAAACTGGGAACGAGATTTATTATAATTAATGTAATAAGAATGTCACTGGAACTCACATTTTGATGTCGTTTCAGTAGAATGAATGTACAGTTATGAGTACCGTGTAGCACCATTTGTTGGGTTGGAAGATACCCGGATTTGGGGGTGTCACAAGTTGGTATCAAAGCTATAAGCGCAATGAGTGAAGAACCCCGAGCCTTTTGCTGGTGACGTCCCTATAAGGGAATGCACCGAAGCCAAACTTTCTGTAGGGAACACCGAGCAAGTCAGTGGTAAATTGATAGGTACCCTTGTGAGGTGCTATGGTTAAAAGTATCATTAGCGTTACAAGTTGGTATCAAAGCATTAGGTAATAAAACTTAAGAGGGGAAAAACCTTAGGCTAATAACCTCGTTAAGGAAGAAAAGTTTGAAGGAAGTAAACTCGAGCTTTACTTAAGTTCAATTACTCAATAAGGTATTGAGTAAACTAAGTACCGAAAGATTTAAAAGATGAAAAGTAACCCTAAATAAATTAAATGTGATTTGTGCTTATACTATTGTGTGTTATGTACTAATCAACATATGTGCTTTTTTAGGATGTCGATCGATAGGTTGATGTATAGAGATATAAACGCACTGAGCGAAGAAATTGTAAACAGAGTAGAGCCTGTACCTATGCCGGTGGCGGAGGTACCATTAGTGATTCTAGAGGAGTCGGAGACAGAGGAGTACTTTTCTGAGGAAGACTACTCCGAGGGAGATATGGATATAACATCATACTTTAGTATGATGAACGATGTGGAGGAAGGATTGGATGTAACATCGGTTGATATGACCTACACTAGAGTTATCACCTCCAGATATAATGAGAGCATTGTATGTGGCAATGCTTGACAGGAATGTGCAACTGAGTACAGTTGTGCAGAAATAGAGTGAAGAGATTAGTTATCTCCATGAAGCTAAGATGTCTGAAGAAGCAGATTTTGAGTCAAGGCACGATAAACAGGTGCTTATGTTGCCTCCTTTTTAGTTTTAATAAAAGGACTCTAACTCATGCAAGCATACATGGGTCAAAAAGTAGTACAGAGTAAGAACAATATCGATCCACGGAGAAAGGTTTCAAAATTAAATTATTATGCATCAATTGTATCACTATTTTTTATATGCTTAAACTAAGGCTTAAAATTTTGAATTAATCTAAATCTAATAACGAATGAAACAATAATAATAATAATAATAATAATAATAATAATAATAATAATAATAATAATAATAATAATAATAATAGAATAATATAGCAAAGTTGGAAATAATGGGATTCTAACTTTATTTCATATTTCATTTTTTTTTCAGATGACTGTACAATGCCTCATTCCATTAGGCTAACAATGTTACCCCTTAGCGAGATTTCAACCAACGGCTCCCAGACCATAAAAGACCTTAGGGCCAGCCTAAGACACCCCTACGGGAATACTTACTCAAGTAACAAAAGCCCCGAAATAAGACTAGCCACGTTATTGCTTTTTTTTATATAGCATACCCATGTGTTCCTAAAGTTTGATTATCAATGTTTTGTACAGTCTAAGTCCATTTTCCACATAATTCTCTTTTTAAAACCACATTTCCTATCAAGCAATGCAACATATAATTATTATGCCTACAAGCAATTGTGAACACGGCAGTGCAAACCGAAAGCATCTAAACAGCATCATGGATTACATCATGTAAAACATTATATCTAAGCTCATGTTATCCTAAATACTCAACAATCCTTCAAAATTCACTTTCATCATAGGTTAGACATAACTTCCACAAAGCTAGAAATGTGAGACATGCAACTAAACATATACTAACACAAATAATAATGACTAAAATCAAAAACGGAAAAATTTTCTGCACTTATTAACTAACACAAAAAACATGCAAAACTTAAACTAACATGCAAATACTTCATGCAACTACTCTACTACCAAATACCCCCAAACTTAAAATATTCATTGCCTCAATGAATGAAGGTATAGGGTTAGAAGAACTCCCCTACTGCTCAGCTGCACCACCCTCTTCGGGTGGTGAATCCGGTTGTGGAAATGGCACGACGGTCCCAAACTATGGCTACTCAAGCATAGTCCCCTGCTGTGCAAACGCTTCCGCTAATGACCTCGTCAGACCCATAGCAAACGTTGCAAAGTTATCGTATATAGCGTCAACCTTCCACTCCAACCTTCAGAGTTATCGATCCCCAGTAGCAGCATTTGCTTGGGTTGACGTGCCCTTGCTTCATTTAACTTGGTGGGATGTGATGATGGTGTAAACGATGAGGGCCGCAGAATAAAACCCTTTCCTCTTGGATGTGGGGTACCGCTTGCCAATCTTCAAATCTTGCTATTGTGGCTTGCGTATTGTCCTGGCATAGGAAATGCAACTGCTCATCCGTCCACCTAATTCCTACCTTGGCACACAAATGAGTCACTATTGAGGCATTTGGAATACTTCCTGTGGTACTACCCCGCATGTATCTCAACATGTTCTGATTCATCATGTAGCCTATGTCGATATCGTTTCCCACAATAATCCCCCATAGTATAATCGCTCGCTCAACTGTAATTTCATGCTGATGAGAGGATGGCATGATTTTTGGACACACAAATAGATTCTAGGCCTTTGCATAGTGATTGAGAGTGGACGCCGGAAAGGTATTAGGGTGATTGGTGCCCGACGTGCATGTCCACCGAGTCCATGGAATACACAAATCGGTGATAATAACGTTCAAATCTGTCTCCAAACGTTCAGCCGCCACCCAACTTGTTCGTCTAGCTGGAGGGTCAGGTAAATTGAACACTTGGCGAATGGCTCTCGGTCTGTAGTCCACTTGAATCCCAAGAACAAAAGAAAACCCATTCATTGTTTCCCTCACATTTGCGTAGAACTCTCGCACAACAGCCATAGGTGCAGTAGTGGGCGTAGAGAAAACACCATACCAACACCTTTCTCTAATCATCTGAACTAACTGTCCATCCTGCGCATCTGGCTTGAACCCTCTCTCATGAACAAATGATTTCCCCACAATATGATAATATTCAATTTGAGCAGCCAAGTTGTCAAATTCAGAGAAATCAACATTGTCCCCACTTTGACTGCTTGAAGATGATGATTCAGTGGTGCGTGATCGAGCACGCTTAGGACCTATCTGAGACTGAATGAAAAGAAGATGACTTACCTGATATAATCATGAGTGATAGCTGATAAATTGAATACCCCCAAACTTATGTTGCACAAACCCACTGAAACCTTAGTTTTATCAATGTAGATATTGATCGTGAGTAGGAGTTCTGATGCGACAATCATGTAGTGGAGAAGAGACGTTACAATTTCAATTGGTAACTGTTTGGAGAAGAGTTGTCGTGCGTGTTGTGGAGAATAAGGTAATATGGCTCTCTATTATGTCAAATGATGGAAGATATGTGTTAAAACACGTCTTTAAAAACCCAATTTTTTTTTCAAAAGTCTAGAGTCGGGCGCGGCCGCGGGGCTTTTCAATGGAGACATAACGCGGGCGCGTGAGCACCTTTTTTATTTTCTTACACAGACATGCAACGCGAGCGCGTGGTTTTTCAAGGTATACATCGCACGGCCGTGCGACCCTGCTTCCTGAAATTCCAATCTGCATCTTCCAATACATAACACAGTGATGACTTCTTTCCAATTCTCTTGCATAAACACCAATTAACCATGTCAAAGTATGAATTATACTGAATACGCAAAAATGACCATATAATCATCATACTCTCTATACTATGCTCAAACACAGTCCAATGCAAATTCAGCTACCAACGCACTTATGTAGAACAAATCAAACAATTATAATTAAAAATGAAAATGAACTAACAAAAACAATCTAAATAGAATAATTAAAAGGTAGAGATAGAAACAATGGGTTGCCTCCCATCAAGTGCTAAGTTATAGTCAATTAGCTTCACTGTCTTTAACTTTTCATGTTGAAGAAAGAATTGAGGTGACTTTCTGTCTGTCAACTTCGCCACAAAAGTAATGCTTCAGCCGCTGTCCATTCACTTTAAACGGCTTGTCTGGGAACTTATCAAATACTTCTATCGCACCATGTGGGAAAGTTGTCTTCACTGTGAATGGCCCTGACCACCTTGATTTGAGTTTTCCAGGAAAAAGTTTAAGTCTGGAATTGAAAAGCAAAACTCTTTGTCCCGGAACAAATGATCTCTATGATCTTGTGATTATGCCATTTCTTCACCTTCTCATTGTACAACTTTGAGTTTTTATACGCCTGTAATCGGAATTCGTCCAACTCATTGAGTTGGAGTAGGCGTTTCTCTCTTGCTGCTTTCAAATAAAAATTTAGCCCAATATGCCTTATGCTCTAGCTCCATCAGAAGATGACACGCTTTTCCATAAACTAGCTAAAAATGTGACATGCCCAACGGAGACTTGTATGCAGTCCTATATGCCCAAACAGCATCATCAAGCTTTAAGGACCAATCTTTTCTTGTGGGATTCACAACTTTTTCCAGAATTCTCTTGACTTCACGATTCAAAACTTCGGCCATTAGTTTGAGGAAGATAAGCTGTAGCAATGCAATGATTCACCCCATACTTAGCCAACAAAGCTGTGAACTGCCTATTGCAAAAATGACTGCCTTAGTCACTAATGATGGCCCTTCGAGTCCCAAACCTCGCGAAGATACTTCTTTGTAAAAACCTGAGGACTACTTTGGCATCATTTGTTGGAAGAGCTGCCACTTCTACCCAGCTCGACACATAATCCACTGCGAGCAAGATGTATAGATTTCCACATGGAGAAACAAAGGGACCCATGAAATCTATTCCCCACGCATCTAAAATTTCCACTTCGAGGATTGTGTTCAATGGCATTTCATTTTTTTTTTGAAATGTTCCTGACTCTTTGACATCTGTCACATCTCTGGACGAAACTGTAAGCATCCTTAAAAATTGTCGGGCAATAGAATCCTGTGTGTAGCACTCTAGCCGTTGTTCGTACTCCACCGTAGTGACCCCCATACAAAGAAGCATGACAATCCTGCAAAATCCTCTCTATCTCGCTATATGGAATAAACCTCCTTATCATCTAATCAGCACATTGTTTGAACAAATATGGTTCATCCCATATAAAATATTTAACATCATGCAAGAATTTCTTCTTTTGATAACCAACCAAGTCAGAAGGTACCATCTTACTCACTAAGTAGTTCGCGTAGTCTGCAAACCATGGCACTTCCCCTTTCACAAAAAACAACTGTTCATCTTGAAAGGATTCATTAATTACAATTTTGTCATCTGCCTCCCTTTCCGAATTCTCTAGTCAAGATAAGTGGTCTGCCACTTGGTTCTCAATTCCCTTTCTGTCCTTGATCTCTAAATCAAACTCCTGCAACAATAATATCCATCTGATCAAATGGGGCTTTGCATTTCTTTGCCACTAAATGTCAAATTACTACGTGATCTGTGTACACTATCACCTTCGTAGCAATCAGATACGCTCAAAATTTATCAAAAGCATACACAACTGCCAGTAATTCTTTTTCTGTGGTGGTGTAGTTCAATTGTGCACCCGTAAGGGTCTTGCTGGCATAGTAGATCACATAAAAAATATTTTCCTTTCTCTGGCCCAAAATAGCCCCCACAACATAATCACAGGCATCGCACATCAATTCGAATGGCAAGTCCCAATCTGGTGCTGTAATGACTGGTGCTGAAGTTAACTTCCCTTTTCTTTTTTTTTTGATAATGTGGGGTTTCCGGTCCGCAGTCCGACTAATCCCCCCACCCCGAACAAGGTTTTCGTGGGTTGTTCCGAGTCTAAGCCCGGCCCAGGTCCGTGGCCACACGAATTAAAGAATTCTCACACTTGTTGCAGGCGGGAATCGATCCCAGGATGTCCGGGTTCACGGCTCACCCCAGGTCGAAGATGTTAACTTCCCTTTCAAGTGCTCAAATGCAGACACGCAATCCTCATTAAATTTAAATTGTGCATCCTTCTCCAATAAACTACAAAGTAAGTGGTTTAGTTATCTTGGAGAAGTCTTTTATGAATCTGCGGTAAAAGCATGCATGTCCAAGAAAACTGCGAACACCTTTTACTGAAGTAGGTGGGTGGTAAATTCTCAATAGTCTCTAGTTTAGCCCTGTCCACCTCAAGTCCCCTCTTTGACACCTTGTGTCCCAAAATTATTCCTTCTTGTACCATAAAATGGCATTTTTCCCAATTCAATACCAAATTTGTTTTAATGCATCTTTTCAAAACCATCACCAAATTGTCAAGACATAAATCAAATGAATCCCCAAAAACTGAGAAATCGTCCATGAATGCCTCCACATTCTGTTCCACCATATCCAAAAAAATCGCCATCATGCATCTCTGAAAGGTGGCTGAAGCATTGCACAGACCAAAAGACATCCTTCTGAAAGTAAAAGTTCCATATGCACATGTAAATGTTATCTTTTCTTGATCCTCTGGAGCTATCACAATCTGATGTAGCCTGAATAATAGTCCAGAAGGCAATAATACTCATGACCCGCTTGTCTATCAAACATTTGATCGATAAATGGCAGTGGGAAGTGATCTTTCATTGTAGCTTTGTTAAGCCTGCGGTAATCCATGCAGACTCTCCACCCTGTCACTGTTCCTATTGGAATCAACTCATTATTTTCATTAGAAACCACGATCATGCCACCCTTCTTCGGTACACATTGCACTGGGCTCACCCATGAATTATCAAAAATCAGATAAATTATTCCTGCATCCAGCCATTTCAGTACTTCTTTCTTGACCACTTCCTTCATGATCGGATTAAGTCTTCTTTATTGCTCCACCGACGGCTTGCTATCATCTTCCAGCAGGATATTATGCATAAAAAAAGAAGGGTTGATCCCTTTTATATCTGTTATAGTCCATCCAATAGTTGACTTGAACTCTCTAAGAACGCGTAGCAGTTTTTCTTCCTAAAAAGATGTTAGTGCAGAAGAAATAATCATAGGTAGCTTTGAATCTTTATTTAAAAATGCATACCTTAAATGGTCTGGATATGGTTTCAATTCATGTTCTGGAGGTGTCTCAAGAGATGGCTTCAATTTTACTGATGTCTCTCCAGCTTTCTTCAATGGCTGAGCAACAGTTTTGAATTTTCTGAATTGTGGAGTAGTATCAAGAAATTGCACAAGCTCTTCAAATTCCTCATCCTCTAATTCAGAATTTCCAGCCATAACACTTCTCAATGATTCATTATCCACCAAACTCTCTTCTTCATCATTTAAGACCTTGTCCACCAAATCAACCCTGAAGCATTCCTCTTCATCTGTTGGGAATTTCATTGCCTTGAATACGTTAAAAGTGGCTTCCTGATCATGGACACGCAATATGAGTTCCCCTTTCTGAACGTCTATCAAGGTTCTTCATGTGGCTAGGAATGGTCTTCTCAGTATGATTGGTATACTCCTATCTTCATCATAATCTAAAATGATGAAATCAACCGGAAAGATGAATTTATCCACTTTTACCAAAACATTTTTAATAATTCCCCATGGATAAGTGAAGGATCTGTCAGCTAGCTGTAAAGAAATATTTATTAGCCTTGGAGCCGAAAATCCTAACTGATTGAATACTGACAAGGGCATCAAATTTATACTTGCGCTAAGATCACATAGACATTTACTGAAGCTCATTAATATAGTGTATCGCTATAACCCCCAAACTGTATCGCTCGTCTGACTATACTTGATTGCAATCCATTAATATTTGGCATTGAATAGTCTCTCAAAGCCATATGCTCCTCTCTTTGCTCCTCTCTTTGTCCTTCGGCTGCCATATTAGATGTTGTCCCCTCTAACTCTGCTTGTATATTTTTACGCGCTCTCAATTTCCAACCTCTACCGTTAATGTTGTCATGTACAAGTATCAACTCAGAATTGGATGATCGCATGTGCATAAAATATATACAAGTACCTGAAACAAAAACACAAATAGAAATGAGATAAGATTAGATTTGTCTAAGTCATACAATATAGCTTAAAATTGATGATAATAATACAATTAAATGCCTTTCCCCGGAAACGGCGCCAAAAACTTGTTGCCTCCTTTTTAGTTTTAATAAAAGGACTCTAACTCATGCAAGCATACACGGGTCAACAAGTAGTACAGAGTAAGAACAATATCAATCCACGGAGAAAGGTTTCAAAATTAAATTATTATGCATCAATTGTATCATTATTTTTTATATGCTTAAACTAAGGCTTACAATTTTGAATTAATCTAAATCTAATAACGAATGAAATAATAATAATAGAATAATTTAGCAAAGTTGGAAATAATGGGATTCTAACTTCATTTCATATTTCATCTAAATATTATCATCATGCAAGATTATACATGTATCATGGAAAATTAGCCAAGAGCACGAACGTAGACATAACCATTTTTCAATGCATTATGACCTGCTTACATAACCTCCACATGCAATAGAAATCATGTAATCAACAATAAAACCAAATTCACTATATTTCTATGTGAATTTGCAGCAATATTGAATTGAAGCACAAGCTCTACATTATTACACACAGTGAAACAATATATTTCTATCTGATTCACGAAATATAGAGCTAAACATTTTAGCCTCATATACGCATGCTATTATGATTACAACAATACTCGCAAGTCATTTTTCAATTTCATACAAGTACATAAAATGAATGGTGATCAAGCAATCATGCAATCCAATCAATCATAATAGAAATTCCGATGATACACAAACAATCAAGTAATCAAGCCATCAATTTTAGACTACATATTAAAATCTGTTAGAATCCCATAATGGAATTTAGTTCATTTCTTAACCGAAAGCCATTATGGGATTATAGCAACACATGGAAAATAATTTAAACAATTGAAGGAGAAGATAGAATTGATCAAACCCAATTGCAGTTTATATCCCAAGGTGTTGTTTAAATCTCCAATATTTTCCAGAAAAATGAAATAGAATATTATTCAATGATTGAATACCAAAGAAGATGTAGAAAATATTAAGTCTATGCTCAAATCCTCCTTAGAAATTCATTAAATCCTTGGAACCCTAGTTCTCTCGTCTAAAAACTGATAAAAAAACAATAATAATTCGTGTCTAGTATCTACCAGAGTAGTTTTGACCAATAAGAATACAATTTTGAAATAAGAATTGAAACAAATAGCCATAACATTCTACAAATCTAGGAGATTCCCTAGGCCGAAAGAAACAGAAACCAGGCAAACCACACCCCATGCGCAACTAGAACCAGCAGCCACCCCACATATGACACTGCACAACTAGTCAGCAGAAGCAGACCAAACCTGAGCAGCACCCCACATCAGAAATAGAAGCCAGCAACTAGCTCCAAGCAGTAGCAACTGCAGCAACAGAAACTGACTAACAGATCATTAGCAACACAGACCCATTTAGACTCAGTAGAAACCAGCAAAGCAGACCACTCAAGCAAAAACCGCCCGGACTAGCAGGTCAACTCAACTGCCCAGACTGACTAAACAGCCAATGATCCAAGGCCAACGCAGCAGTAGCAACCAGTTATAGCCAGCAAATTAGCAGCTGCAGCACAATAGACATCAACAGAAATTACCAAATATCCACAAGGATACTTCATAGCAACAGGCCCCAAAAAGACATCAACCCAAGCCCAACCCAATAGGACCATACTCATATAGACTCATCCAGCCCCGGGCTGTTCCAAAACCCCTAGCCGTCCATCAAAATCCAGCATATAGCTAATGCGGCTAGCCCGACCAAGCCAGAACGAGAGCATAACCTCTGACCCAGGCCCAGACACCAGCGGCTAGCTACTGGATCCAACAGCCCCACAAAATAGAAAGATGGAGCAAAGCTGAAGAAAGTAGCAAAAATCCTTAGCCAAGTTGCAGACTCGGCCCCCCTGCAGCCCAATCAGAATAAAGAAACTGAACTCACAAGCTGCCAACTCTGTCTCAACGGCCTAACTCCCCATTCTACCCGACTGAATGCCGAAGCCTAGAGAACACAGCAAGCTCCGTACGCTGAAACATAAGCAGTAGAAATACCAGCCCATCAAATAAGAGCATACCAGACCAGCCCATCAACCTGCCCCAGAGCAACCAGGCCGAACCAACCCACCAACACGCCCAAACCTGCACCACCTATATATTATAACCACATACTTATACTAGGATCGCCCTGAGCTGCCAAGATAAACTTAGAGGAGGAAGCCAGCCTGGATTTAATGATATTCAAAATGTCCCTAACCACTACATCCAAAGGCTTTTTAGTCTGATCATGAACAAAGGAATTCCTTGCCGGGCAAGCTTGTACACGGTTGAAGCGAAAGTTAGCAGTATGCACGGTTCCAGCCTCACGCTATGGCGCGGGCTTTAAGGTTGTGAGTCGCGCCGCAGCGCGGACTCTGTGCCTCAGACAGGTTGCAAAATTTTGAAAATTTCACGAAACTCCCGGACGCATAACTTCTTCGTTATAAGTCTGAATTGGTCCATTCAAAGTTCACAAATTACATACTCTATGCGTTCATGCAAGAATTTTATATATTCGACTTCGTTTTCTAAAATTAGACCTATTAGTTCATTTTTTAACGAAAAAGATAAACGTCCGTGGACGTTCAATGCTCGTTTCTTCGTTCTAAATCGGAATCCAGACATTTTCGAGTCTGCGACTCTATAATGCCAAATATGACTTGTCTCCATCGAAAACCAACGTTTCTGACTTCAGATTCAAAACACGACTTCCATTCCAAGAATTTCACGAATTCGACGATTATCGTCCAATCGTGTGAATTCCGGCAAAACAACATTCTTAATGATTCTAAATGGATTTCAACCAACATATGATCATCACAAGTTACTTAGTACACCAACTTATAATCAAAGTAGGTTTTTACTTATTCTCATAAGTCAATGACTTAATCAACTTATGAACTATAAATCTTCATTCTTATGACTTATTAAGAACTTAAGTTCACTAATCAATGTTCTCATGATATAATCAATATACTAAACATCATATGACAACATATGATAAGTTCTTCATGGTTCTACCAACTTATTAAGGTTCAAGTTGCTTATCCAAATTATTCAGCTTAAGTTCATTCCTTAATAACCTATTACATGATCTTAGAATACATGTTCATTAATAACACTTCCCTTATCATCCTATTATAATAGAGATGAAAGAACACTAGACACAAGATCATTACCTTTGAAGTCTAACTTCTTCTTCTTGGAAAGATCTAACCTTAACTTTAAAGTGCTTATTTGCTCTACCAAATAAGTAGCTTAGAGAGGAGTTGGATGAAATTTGAACAACCAACAAATGAATGGTGAGTTCTCTATTTATAGGCAACCAAAAGCTAGGGCATTATAGACAATTGGACATTCGACCTCCTTTAATCACCACCCTAACCTCCACCTCCTTACTATTCATCACTTTACAACTAAGTAAACTTGGCTAGCACAACACTTGATCACCACACAAAGTTCTTGCCCACCAAGTCTACCCACTTCCTACTTGGTTTGACCCATGGATCAAGGCTTCTTATTGGGCTTGGTTAATTAATCTAACTACTTTCTTAATGGGCTTGTGCTTCATAGTTTGGACTAAGTATATATCAAACACTTGGGCTTGATTGTCACATTATATTGGACTTCTATATTAGGCAATAAATCCTACAAGTCCATTACCTTAATTTACATAACTTAACATTTATACCCCACGTATAATCTTCATATACTAACTCGTATATTAATTCATAATATACATTATTTCATTCTTCATATATAATAGTACAATACGTCGTATTATACTTATATTCATTCCTTCATATAATGTATACACATTATATGATCAAGTAATTGGTTGTTAGTTTAACTGTAATTGGTTGTTAGTTTAACTTGTTATGTTGGGTTCTCTTCCATGTATCATACCATCATCTATAACTTAGCTGATGTTACTATATTCAGGGGTATGCCCCTTAGCCATTGTTTTTGGTCCTTTTTATATACAAACAAACTTAGCAAAAAAAATACTACGACATTCCGACATTTCTAGGTTATAGAACGACGTTCATCTTATCAACACGTAATAATAATAAATAATATTATTTTATTCATTATTAAAAGTATTTATAATTGTTCGATTTTCCGGGACGTTACACTATCTTCCCCTTATAAGGATTCTGTCCCCAAAATCTCGCTATATTAAAAAAAATTAGACAAATAAATGAGGGTAATTCTTTTTCATTGTTTCTTCTAACTCCCACATTGCTTCTTCTGCATCGTGGTTCTTCCATATCACCTTTACTGAAGATATGACTTTATTCCGCAGAACTTGTTCTTTTCTATTGACAATTTGAATCGGTTTTTCCTCGTACGTTAAGTCCTTCTCGATATGAATAAGCTCATATTCTATCACGTGCTTATAATCTGGCTTATAAGGACGTAACATGGATACATGAAATACATTATGTATTCGTTCTAGGTCTGGAGGTAATGCTATCATATAAGCTACCTCACCCACCCGTTTTAATACCTCAAAAGGCCCAGTGAACCTTGGACTTAATTTTCCCTTCTTCCCAAAACGTATCTTTTTTTTTTATCCGTGGGTTTCAGACCCGCAGGCCGACTATTCCCCCGAGCCCAGTACCAGAGCGGTTTGCTACCCGACTTGCGCCAAGGGTACCGTGGCCACCATGACAGGGAGATACTTTTAGGAATACGTACGAACCTACTTCAAATTCTCAATTCTCTCTATGCAGATCCATAAACTTCTCCTGCCTATCTTGAGCGGCTAGAAGACGCATCTGAATCTTCTTGACAATATCCGCTGTCTGTTGCACCAATTCTGGTCCCAACATTCAGCGTTCTCCTACCTCATCCCAATACAGTGGTGTTCTGTATTTCCTCCCATACAAAGCTTCGTAAGGCAGCATACCTATGCTTGCATGATAACTATTGTTATACGCAAACTCTACTAATAGTAGATGATCATCCCAACTACCCTTGAGATCCATGACGCAAGATTTTAACATATCTTCTAACGTCTGAATTGTCCTCTCGCTCTGTCCATCCGTCTGTGGATGATACGTCGTACTTAGCTTCAACTGCGTTCCCAACTTCTCTTGTAGACTCCTCCAAAAGTTTGATGTGAATCATGGGTCACGATCTGACACAATCGATACTGGTACTCTGTGTCTGGAGATTATTTCCTTAATATATAGTCTAGCTAACTAATCTAAGTTATACTTAACTCTAATTGGCAAAAAGTGAGCCGAATTTCTCAATCGGTCCACTATTACCCAAATCGCATCATACCCCTTCTGAGTAGTCGGAAGTCCCACCACAAAATCCATCGTGATATTCTCCCATTTCCACTCCAAAATTTCTAATGACTATAGCAAGCCACTGGGTTATTGATGTTCGGCCTTAACTCTGTAGCAATTCAAGCACCTACTCACGTACTCGGCTATTTCTCTCTTCATGTTTGGCCACCAGAAACTCTGTCGAAGATCTTGATACATCTTAGTGCTACCAGGATGAATCGAAAACCTTGAACTATGAGCCTCTTGTTGAACCTGCTCCCTTAATTCCGTCTCACTCGGAACCCAAATTCTTCCTTTAAATCTCAATAATCCCTCATTATCAAGACTGTACTTAGTATCTTTTTCATTGGCCAGTCGCTCCTTCATCCGGTCACACTCATCAGTTTTGAGTTGTACCTTCGTAATTCTTTCTACGATGGTCGGTTGCATCTCTGTTGCAAACAGCATTTGTTCTCCTTCACTTGGCAGCATCACTTCCAACTTCATCCTAGCCATCTCTGTTATTAACTCAGTTTGAGCCGTTAACAAAGACAACTTTTCCCGACCCTTCCTACTTAAGGCGTCAGCAACTACATTCGCTTTTCCTGGGTGATATAGGATTTCACATTCATAATCCTTTATCAACTCCAGCCATCTCGTTTGCCTCATATTCAACTCCTTCTGTGTGAAGATATATTTTAGACTTTTGTGGTCCGTGTATATCTCACATTTTTCTCCATAAAGATAATGTCTCCATATCTTTAGAGCAAAAACTACTGCGGCCAGTTCTACATCATGAGTAGGGTAAACTTTCTCATAATCCTTCAACTGCCTAGATGCATACGCAATGACCTTGCCATGCTGCATGAGCACGCAACCAAGTCCTCTATGCGAAGCATCGCTATAAACTACAAAATTTCCTATGTCATCGGGCAATGACAAAACAGGCGCTTCACTCAATCTCTTCTTTAGTTCTTGAAAACTGTCTTCGCACTTATCAGTCCAAGTGTATTTCACCGTCTTCCTCGTTAAGTTAGTCAACGGAGTAGTTATCTTCAAAAAATCCTCGATAAATCTCCGATAGTAGCCCGTTAACCCTAGGAAACTCCGCACCTCAGTTGTCATTTTCGGCTATTCCCAATTCATCACGGCTTCCACCTTCACTAGATCTACTGAAATTCCCCTCATGGTCAATGACATGACCTAAAAAATGCACCTTCTCCAACCAAAATTCACACTTAGTGAATTTCGCATACAACTCCTTTCTTAGTGTCTCCAACACTAATCTTAGGTGTTCAGCATGATCTTCTGGCGTCTTAGAATAGACTAGAATATCATCTTTAAATACCACGACGAACTTGTCCAAATATTATTTGAACACTCTGTTCATCATATCCATAAATGTAGCTGGTGCATTTGTCAACCCAAACGACATCACCAGGAACTCGTAATGACCATAACGAGTCCTGAATGATGTCTTTGGCACATCCTCCTTCCAAACATTCAACTGATGATACCCTATCCTTAAATCTATTTTAGAAAAATACTTAACCCCTTTCAACTGATCAAAGAGATCATCGATCCTGGGCAATGGGTATTTATTCTTTATCGTTAACTTGTTCAACCCTCGATAGTCGATACACAGTCTTAACGATTCGTCCTTCTTCTTGACAAACAGTACCGGTGCTCCCCACGGCAAAACACTCGATTGAATGTACTTTCAGTCTAACAGTTCTTACAACTGTACCATCAACTCCTTTATCTCCACTGGTGCCATATGATACGGTGCCCTGGAAACTGGTGCCACTCCTGGCACAATATCTTTCACAAACTCTGTCTCCCTATCTAGTGGAAGACCCGACAATTCGCTTGGAAATACCTTGGTGAATTCCCTCACTATAGGTATTTGTTTTTTTTTTTTTTTTGCTAAGTTTGTTTGTATATAAGAAAGGAAAAGAGATAATACAATTGCTAAGGGCATACCCCGGAAGCTTTGGTATAACCACACGGGACAACCCCCAACGTGGACAACACTATAGGTATTTGTTCCATGGTTGCTACCACTCTCTAGGTATCAACAACATGACACAAATAGCCTACGCATCCCTTCCTTAATAATTTCCTAATTTGTGTCATGGTTAGACAACACGAACGTCCCGGCGATCTAATTCCCATAAAATACTAACCGAGGTTGTTTTAACATCTTAATGTTCACACATTTCTTTTGACAATCTATAATTTCCCCATGGTTTACTAACCAATCCATTCCGAGAATTACATCAAATTCTCCTAACTTTATCAGTAACAAATCTACTAATAATTTACAATCCTGTATATCTACGCAACAACTCCTATGAACATTTTCAACAAGAATTATTTCTTCGTTTGCTACCTTAATATTTAAAGGTATAGGCAACTTTTCGGGAAGTAATCCTAGTCGTCTAGCAAAATCGCATGCTACAAACGAACAAGTAGCACCTGAATCAAACAGCACGTACGCATTGATATTGTTGATCGGAATAATACCTGCGACGACGTCCCCTGATGCAACTACATCTTGGACTATCATGTTAATGATACGGCCCATCGGCCTACCCGGCTGCGCTGGCCCACTAATAGCTAATTTACTACTATTAGCGCCTCGATTCCAGTCCGTCCCCTTCTTCGGGCAATTCTTCACCATGTGGTCAGTTGATCCACACACAAAGCATCTGTGGTTCTTCTTCGGACTTGGACAATTAGGCGCAATGTGCCCCTCTTTTCCGCAATTGTAACAGACATCCTTCCCCTTGAGATAGACTCCTAAGTCAGTCTTCCCATAGGTCTTGCAGTCCTCCATTCTTCTCTTCGGGTCTCCTTGCTTCACTCCGATATTCCCAGAGTTAAATGCCTTCCTCTTCTCACCACTGCAACTAGCTCCTTCTATCTTCACCCTCTCATCTACCTTACCCTTACTCTTCTTATCTTTGTGGTATTGGCTCAACGCCTCACTACCACCTTTGGCGATTATCGCCTTCTCTAACACGGTCCCAAAAGAAGTACGTTGGAATATCGAAATACGGTTATAGAGCCAGGGTTTCAGGCCCTGCTCAAATCGTAGCGCTTTTCTCACCTCCGTATCCACTTGGTGTGGAGCGAACCTCGCCAGTTCATTGAACTTGGCAGCATATTAGGGAACCGTCATGTCCCCTTGTTTCAACTCCAAAAACCGCATCTCCATCCTTCCATGCATGCTCGTGGGAAAGTAGTTCTCGAAGAAGATCTCCTTGAACCTACCCACGTTAGAGTCGTGTTGGGTAAAATCTAGTTACGCACAACACGCAAGTATACGTGGTCAACAAGTAATAAAGTGATAAGTTGAGTATCGTTCCCACAGAGAATTAGTTAATAAAAATCACCAAGTACTAACCCGTAACCAACTCAATCTTATTTAAATGAATGAAATGCAAATTAAATAAATTAAACTACTATTAACTTCCACTAATTAAATTAAGACTATGGAGATTTAAGATCACAACTTCACTTATTACTTCATTCAAGTTAACACACTTCTCATCTATTATTCTCTATCCCGAATTGTTAATCAAGAACACGAAAGTAATATTAACCACCTCTCGATGCACTAATACCGTATTAACGTCAATCCACAATTAAGATAGAAATTCGTTAAACACCTTAATCAACTAACCCACTATATCTCTATGTGAATTACAATTGAAGAAGGTTTAAGAGCAAGTTCTCTATAAGATTACATATGGCGTCAAGCATATCTCTACCTTAACACTCATCAAGTTTAAGCTACTAACAAAATCCTGAACACATGCTATCATGATTAGATCTAAATCAATACTTCATCTCTCGAGTTCATATAGATTATCACGGTAATTGATGGCCAAGCAATTAAACAATTAATTCCAAATCACAATAGACAATCCTCACAATAGAAAATACTAATTGATAGCGAAGCATATTAAATAAACTACACAATAAGATCCATTGCAATCTCAAACAAAGAATTAGTTCATTGAATTAAAACTAAGAATCCACAATTGAATACACATTAAAAGATAAAGATAGAAGAAGATGAGAAGAAATAATCTATTGTGTGTAGATTTGACGCTCCCTCCTTGCTCCTCCTTTGAATCTTCAATGGTCTCCAAGTTGCTTCAATCTCCAAATCTAATTAGAACTAGTATTTTTCTCTAATTTACTCTAATCTAATTTAATAGAATGCTCTCTAATCTCCTAATATTCTCCTCTAATCTGTGTTATTCCCCTCCTTTTATAAGCCTTTGTACATGTCTTTAAGTCCTCTTGGAAGTCCTTGAATCAAACAACTCGAAAACAATCCTTTTTGGACTCAAATTCGGACAAAATCAACTCTTTTTCGCATAGGCCAGCCCCGGCTGGCCTTTTCCTTTGCAAAAACCCAGCCCCGGCTGGGTAGTGGACTGCTAATGCTCCCAGACATCCAGCCCCGGCTGGGTCCTAAGCCTAAAAACGCCCAGTCCCGGCTGGGTACCAATCTGCCAACACAATTTTCTGCTGGAACCTCCTCTGCTAAAACTGCCATAACGTTTGAACCGGGAGGAGTTACAGGTCCCGCATCCTATCAAATCGAAGCTATCGACGAGATCTACAACTTTCATTCTTTGAGCTTTCAGAAATAACAAACGCATGATGGTCGAAATTGGACTGGAAGTGACTGCTATGCAAATGACCACCCAAAACGGTGAAGTTCAACGACGTCCGTTGGTAGAAATGTCATAACTCTTTCATCCGAACTCCGATTGGAATGATTCAAGATGTTCCGAAAAGCTAAGAAAACGCTCTACAATATAGTCTAAGCTCCAAGCCAAGAACATGAATTGAACATGAAAGCATAAACGATATCCGACTCGCTTTTGTTTGCATTTTCCGTGCTTTTCCTTACCAATAATCGCTCACATCGCTTCCAAACGTATAACCTACAAAACGAACACAAAATGCATGAAAAGTAACTAAGACACATGAATAAAAACAACTAATTCAAGTAAAAGATACCGGATAAGTAGGTATAAAACTTACTTATCAAATACCCCCAAACTTAAACCTTTGCTTGTCCTCAAGAAAAAACAAAACAAAAATGTAATGCAATGCAATGGAACTAATCTACATGCCTACGAATCCAGCAGTATTGATAAACACAAATCTATTCAACCGACCTTAGAGCAATCAAGTAAACATGATAATACTTCATATCAAAACCAATCAACAATTTCCTAGTCAATCATCAAATCTTAAACTGTTATTACTGGTATAGTGCGTGTGTGCTCCACAACAATGTTAACTGATATAAAATCAAATTTAACACATAACAAGTCTCTTCAAAGGCATCATACAGTGTAAACTCAAAAAATTCACGAACAAGCTAGATCCAACTAAAGTCAAACATCCACCAAGTTCAAGAGTCCAATCCGGGATACTTATGCTTTACTTTTCATTATGGGGGCTTTTTGCTCTTTTCCCGTTTTTTTTTTTACTTTTTAACCATGACTGTGCAATGTCTCATTCCATTAGGCTAACAGTGCTACCCCTTAGCGAGCTTTCGACCAACGACTCCCAGACCATATAAGACCTTAGGGCGCTAAGTTTTAAGATACCCCTTCGGGCGTACTTGCTCAAGTAACAAAGGCCCCGAAACAAAACTAGCCACGGTATATTTTTTTTTTATTTTTTTTTCTTTTCTTTTTTTTTTGAAGCTTATATATCCCAAATTTTTTTCCCGAACTTAAGTTTTTATCGAACTTTAGTCATCACTACTTATTCTTCTCATTCTTTCATTCAAACTAGCATTATCCTTTAGAGTCCCATTATGTATCAATTTAAACTCAATCAATCAACAAGTTATTTTTATTGTGCTATCCTTATTATACCAGTTTCAAACAAAAAAAATTCAATTCATAACAAGAAATCACATCAAAGCTCTAATAGTCAGTACGCTACTTATCTACTCAATTCCATTCTCATCATTGGCCAAAATAAACTGAACTCATCAAACAGCTGGACTCATGCAAGATGAACATAGTAACTAACTATTATTTTTGAATTTTTAAATTTTTTGATTTTTTTTAATAATAAACCTAAACTATATTAACAACATATGCAAAATAACATAACATAAACTAAACATGCGATAATGAACCTAAACAAAACTCCCCCAAACTTAGCAATTACAATGTCCTCATTGTAAGAATATAACGATAAATAGAAGAGAACTTCCCTGTAATCAGCTAAGCGTGAGTTGATGGTGGCGATGGCGGCGACGATCATTTTGTTATCCATTGGACCTCCAATACCTGCAATGAAGAGAGACAACATGGATTAGATTATAAGAGAGCTTAATAAGTAAATTAATTCCTATCTACTAAATAAACTAGTAAAGCATATAAATATAAAAATTCCTGGGTTGCCTCCCATTCAGCGCTTGATTTATAGTCTTTCAGCCTGACTTTGTCTGGTCAATGCTATCCAATTCCTCTTCGAAAGTTGAGAAATCCTCCATCCATCCGAAATAATATAGCTTTTGGTAGGTTCCCATTTGTGATAGCCATCAAGTTAAAGTCACCTAGCATGCTTTGTTTATATAAGATTAGATTGAAGAACGTCCAACATCTAGGCGTTTTCTCCATTGTGTCTGCGAATATATTCTGGCATTGAGGCTTGTCAGACACAACAATCTCTTCTTCTATCTTCTCCAACTCATCGCACCATGGCTTCGAAGTTGTACTCGCTTTTACGCCACATGGAGTATTGCCAATGACATGACTACCAATTGGACAAGGTTTTGCAAATCTAACCAGATTCTTGAATTGTGGAGGAGAAGTCACTTGAGGCATACATAACATCGACTCATCATCGTTGATTCTCACAATTAGTTCTTCACCGACCTTGTTGTCATTATCCCTACTTGTCTCCTCTTTTTCAACATCTCGAGGCTCATCTAGTTGTAGATTTGGTTCAGGTTCTTCGTCAATTTCGTCATCCATGTCATAAAACCAAGTGTTTGGAGGAAGGTTGCTTACGGCTTTGGTCATTTGCTCTATCTGATCCGCAAGATTTTGAATTGACCTCGCTTGATTACTCATTCTCTCCTCATTTGATGCTATGAACTTGGACACCAATTCCTCCAACCTTGACTTTTCTTTTTCAGTCTCGGAAGCCATGTATTGAGGACCATTGGTTGAGGCAGTGAGGAGTTGTTCCATTCGATTATTAAAATTTTGGGTTGATAACTCCTGACTCATTATCATCTCTTCTTTTTCTGCTATAATCCTTAACATGAATTCCTTGAAATCTGAATTGTCTTCTTGTTGCATTGGAGGTGGATTTGAGAAATTTGATGGATATGTTGGATTTAGAGCAGAGTATTGGTCCTGATAGTTGTAGCTCCATGAAGAATCCGGGTGATACCCTTAAACTTGATGGTAATTATCATATGCATACTGGTTGAGGTATACACCACCTTGTTTTCGCCGCCCAAAACTAACGGTGCATTGATGACTCGGATGGTTGCCAGCACAATAGTCACACATGATTGCCATCCTTTGACTCTGTTGGGCTGCGATAACGTCCAACTTCCTCGAAAGTTCTTTAATTTGTGCTGACATTGCGGAAAGTGTCGCGAGTCTGTCAATCTCCTTTTCTTTTGGTTGAGTCATGTTCGTGTATGGCCATTGATACGCAAAGTCATCCATGGTACCTGAAAAGAGAGAAATATAGGAAGAGAATTAAAAATAAAAATAAAAATGTTTAAATTAAGACTAATTTGATTGAAATTAATATTGGTAAAAAATATTAAACTAATTCCCCGGCAACGGCGCCAAAAACTTGTTGGGTAAAATCTAGTTACGCACAACACGCAAGTATATGTGGTCAACAAGTAATAAAGTGATAAGTTGAGTATCGTTCCCACAGAGAATTAGTTAATAAAAATCATCAAGTACTAACCCGTAACCAACTCAATCTTATTTAAATGAATGAAATGCAAATTAAATAAATTAAACTACTATTAACTTCCACTAATTAAATTAAGACTATGGAGATTTAAGATCACAACTTCACTTATTACTTTTTTTTTTCTTTTTTTTTTCTTTTTTTTTTGTTATCCGTGGGTTTCCGACCCGCAGGCCGACTAATCCCTCGAGCCCAGTACCAGAGCGATTTGCTACCCGACTTGCGCCAGGGGTACCGTGGCCACCATGACCATTTCTGGATTAACATTTGTTGCTAGCGGGGATCGAACTGAAGACGTCCGGGTTTACGACTCGCCCCCAATCAATCCTTAACCGCTGCGCCAAATGCTGGTGGTTTATTACTTCATTTAAGTTAACACACTTCTCATCAATTATTCTCTATCCCGAATTGTTAATCAAGAACACGAAAGTAATATTAACCACCTCTCGATGCACTAATACCGTATTAACGTCAATCCACAATTAAGATAGAAATTCGTTAAACACCTTAATCAACTAACCCACTATATCTCTATGTGAATTACAATTGAAGAAGGTTTAAGAGCAAGTTCTCTATAAGATTACATATGGCGTCAAGCATATCTCTACCTTAACACTCATCAAGTTTAAGCTACTAACAAAATCCTGAACACATGCTATCATGATTAGATCTAAATCAATACTTCATCTCTCGAGTTCATATAGATTATCACGGTAATTGATGGCCAAGCAATTAAACAATTAATTCCAAATCACAATAGACAATCCTCA
This sequence comes from Panax japonicus, assembly GCA_020205505.1. Taxonomy (NCBI): domain Eukaryota; kingdom Viridiplantae; phylum Streptophyta; class Magnoliopsida; order Apiales; family Araliaceae; genus Panax; species Panax japonicus. The sequence goes on along the minus strand of CM035095.1, from coordinate 47,214,746 downwards.
CAATAGAAAATACTAATTGATTAGCAAAGCATATTAAAATAAACTACACAATAAGATCCATTGCAATCTCAAACAAAGAATTAGTTCATTGAATTAAAACTAAGAATCCACAATTGAATACACATTAAAAGATAAAGATAGAAGAAGATGAGAAGAAATAATCTATTGTGTGTAGATTTGACGCTCCCTCCTTGCTCCTCCTTTGAATCTTCAATGGTCTCCAAGTTGCTTCAATCTCCAAATCTAATTAGAACTAGTGTTTTTCTCTAATTTACTCTAATCTAATTTAATAGAATGCTCTCTAATCTCCTAATATTCTCCTCTAATCTGTGTTATTCCCCTCCTTTTATAAGCATTTGTACATGTCTTTAAGTCCTCTTGGAAGTCCTTGAATCAAACAACTCGAAAACAATCCTTTTTGGACTCAAATTCGGACAAAATCAACTCTTTTTCGCATAGGACAGCCCCGGCTGGCCTTTTCCTTTGTAAAAACCCAGCCCCGGCTGGGTAGTGGACTGCTAATGCTCCCAGACATCCAGCCCCGGCTGGGTCCTAAGCCTAAAAACGCCCAGCCCTGGCTGGGTACCAATCTGCCAACACAATTTTCTGCTGGAACCTCCTCTGCTAAAACTGCCATAACGTTTGAACCGGGAGGAGTTACGGGTCCCGCAACCTATCAAATCGAAGCTATCGACGAGATCTACAACTTTCATTCTTTGAGCTTTTAGAAATAACAAACGCATGATGGTCGAAATTGGACTGGAATTGACTGCTATGCAAATGACCACCCAAAACGGTGAAGTTCAACGACGTCCGTTGGTAGAAATGTCATAACTCTTTCATCCGAACTCCGATTGGAATGATTCAAGATGTTCCGGAAAGCTAAGAAAACGCTCTACAATATAGTCTAAGCCCCAAGCCAAGAACATGAATTGAACATGAAAGCATAAACGATATCC